>CM035126.1:18522400-18757400 GCA_020205555.1 Panax stipuleanatus | reverse complement strand
AACAACCAATTTAGGACAGGATTTTCAAATTGGAACAACATTAGGAAAACGAGGGAAAAAAGAAGAAGAAGACTCAGCCGTTACTCATAGTATCGGCTATGCATGCACCACGAGAAAAAAAAAGGACTTTCATTACTCAAGTCACTGAGTTAAGTTAATTTGTTATAATAAATTCTAATAATAATAATAATATTAATATAATCAATTGTTTGATCTAATAAATAAAATTATAAATAATATTAATTGAATTTAATGTAATAATAATAATATATTGTTTGTTATTATTTTTATTATTATAATTACTATTATTTTATATTATTATTATTATTATTATTATTATTATTATTATTATTTTTTAATCCCCCAACCGCTACAAATAGTAATAATAATATAATTATTATTATAATAATAGTATTAATAATAATTTAATTATAAAATACTTACTCACCTTGGAGCGGTAGATTTTTCAATTTAGTTAAAGATATTACTTTCAATTTGGGAAAGGACTTTCAATTTGGGACAAAAAAAATAAGAAAATCAGCCGCTTATGGCATTAGCGGCTGGGCACGAAAAACGAGGGATGTCAGCCGATTTCTTGTACTTTTCCACATAATAATAATAATAATAATAATAATAATAATAATAATAATAATAATATATTGTTATCATGGGTCAAGAAACCGGCTGACATCCCTCGTTTTCCGTGCACAACCGCTAGTGCCATAAGCGGCTGATTTCCTTATTTTTTTTGTCCCACATTGAAAGTTCTGTCCCAAATTGAAAGTAATATCTTTAACCAAATTGAAAAAGCTATCGTACCAAGGTGAGTAAGTATTTTTTAATTAAATTATTATTATAATAACAATAATAATTAAATTAAATTAAATTATTATTATTACTATGTGTAGCGGTTGGGGGATTAAATAATAATAATAATAATAATAGTAATTATAAAAATAATAACAAATAATATATTATTATTATTATTATTACATTAAATTCAATTAATATTATTTATAATTTTATTTATTAAATCAAACAATTGATTATAATATTATTATTATTATTGAAATTTATTATAATAAATTAACATAACACAGTGACTTGAGTAATGAAAGTCCTTTTTTTTCTCGTGGTGCGTGCATAGTCGGTACTATGAGTAGCGGCCGAGTCTTTTTTCCCCCCCTCGTTTTCTTAATGTTGTCCCAACTTGAAAGTTCTGTCCCAAATTGGTTGTCATAACTTAAACCAAATTGAAAAAGCAACCGTCCCAAGTAAGTAAATATTTTATAATTAAATTATTATCATTATTATCATTATTATTAATACTATTATTATAATAATAATAATTAAATTAAATTATTATTATTACTATGTGTAGCGGTTGGGGGATTAAAAAAATAATAATAATAGTAATTATAATAATAATAAAAATAATAAAAATAACAATTTATTATTACAATTATTATTATTATTACATTACATTAAATTCAATTAATATTATTTATAATTTTATTTATTAAATCAAACAATTGATTATAGTAATATTATTATTAAAATTAGAATTTATTATAACAAATTAACTTAATGAAAGTGACCTAGTTATGGGACAAATTTATTATGCCAGCCGCTACTCGCAGTTGCACAAAAGATTCACAAAGTAACTTTTTCTTTTAAGGGGCCCACAAATTTGACTTTTTAAATCTCTTCCTAGCCGCTACAACAAAGTTAATCTCAGTCTTCCATTTACTAGATCTACGGCTAGGAGCTTGGTTGCTTGGAATAGTATTGTAGCAACTGGTTGCCATGGATGCAATCCCATATATATATATTTTATTTATTAAAACAAACAATTGATTATATTAATATTATTATTAAAATTAGAATTTATTATAACAAATTAACTTAATGAAAGTGACTTGGTTATGGGACAAATTTATTATGCTAGTCGCTACTCACAGTTGCACAAAAGATTCACAAAGTAACTTTTTCTTTTAAGGGGCCCACAAATTTGACTTTTTAAATCTCTTCCAATCCGCTACAACAAAGTTAACCTCAGCCTTCCATATACTAGATCTACGGCTAGGAGCTTGGTTGCTGGGAATAGTATTGTAGCAACTGGTTGCCATGGATGCAATCTCATATATATATATATATATATATATTGGGCGGATCCACTGCTAGGGCAGAGGGGCGGGGGCACATGCCCTCACTGGATTCTCACGAAGTCAGGGGGTCATATTAAAAAAATAAATTAGGAGGGTGTTAAATGAAGAAATTTCTTAACATGTGTCCTAAGAGCACATGCTAAGCACATAGTTCAAGAGAATATTCTCTTGAATTGTGTGTATATTTTCTTGAACTTGGTGCATGTGACACCCCCAAATCCGGGTACTTTAATTTCCACGGGACTTGGTGTTCACTGTACAAATATCATCTATCTATCTATCCATAAAAATGCAAACCATGAAATAAATAAAAATAATCCTCCCCTTATGGGTTTACAACATCTGAAAATAAATACATCAATCCCAGGTAATACTAACCTTAAACATCTGTGCGGAACATAAACACTTAAATAGTTTTACACAACTTTAACATAGAGCTGAAACATAAACATATAAAATAAACAACAAGTCTTCATCACTTGTTGACCTTGCCCTTGCCTTTGCTAGTAGAAGGTTCGTTGGACCTTTCGTTCTTAACTGCAATGTTATTATACGCAAGAGTGAGCACGATTGCCCACAAGTATAATAATATGACAACAATATAATAACATGCGAGTAAATCAAAGACATCTGAATAAAAAAAAAGTCAACTTTTGACTCGAGGATAAATAACAGGAATCAAAATAACATCTGAGGGTCATAAGACCTTGAACTATGTCCCAGGTTGTAAAGTGTTTATACTTTAAACCTTTAACATTCATAAGACTATGGACTCTATTTCTCGTACTTAGGGGGATCAGCCCTTAGTACCATACTGTGCACAATATCTCAACGCTAAAGCGTAAATAATCCCCTTTACAGGGTTGTTCATCTCAGTTTTGACATCAGAGTCCGCACCAAAGGAAGTTTGGTTTGGATAAGCTCAATAAGTATTCTAGAATTTAGAACGTACATCAACTATAGACTAGTCGAATAAATAAGGGTTCACTAGTCCTATAAGTTCAACAATAACATCGATATTCAACTTGAATAATAAATCTCAAGAGTATACAATCGAATAAGTATTGTATAACTGAATCATGTTTTTAAAAGAGTTACAATATGTAATATGAATTTCGAACTGGAACAATTAAGAACATGAGCTTACTCGATATAGAAACACAAGTCTAAGACTTAATAAATGAATAAATTAGAATTTAGGGAACTTGTTAAATCAATAAGTTAGGGATAGGATACTTGCCTCTTGCACAAGCTACAAATATAATTACAATTCACTTCCTCAACGTCTTACACATTACATTATGTATACGACATCGATTAGTTTTCATAACTACCATGTTTAACTGTTGAACTATTCACTTAAGTTCGACTTACAACTTGGTTTATAATATTACTCAATGGCTAATCACATAACATGAATGTAAACTCACAACATGCATATCACACATGTATAGCCCTTTAAACAATAATAATCAAGTTTTACAATTACGATATTCAAGTTCGCACTTAGTTTGTTAACTTGAACCTTCACATTATCTTATACATGTCAATAACTTAATTTATTAATCATGAACTTTAAATTATATAATATTCATGTATGTAACTTAAAACAACATCTTTTATTATCGAGAACACTACACTTGTGTGTGTGCATATCCGAAGCCCTCCGATTGCCTCCGAATACACATCAGTCACAAAGATGGCCATTTTTACCCATTTTAACGATTTCAAATTGAAAAACTTAAAGAATGAAAGTTGTAGGTCTACTCGTTATCTTTCCGAATCATCTTGAATCTCCTTAATCGGAGTTCGTATGAAAAAGTTATGCTTATTTTACTACAGGAGGTTAAAACAGTCTCGAAAACCAAAAAAAAGGCTCCCGGACAGCCCTTATACCCGCTGGGGCGGGTCCTAATGCCCATGAACACCCGCTGGGGCGGGTCCCCCTACTGGTGCACTTTCTGGTTCGCGATGAACACACAGAGTAGCCCAAATAAATCCAAATTAAACTAACGTAATGAATTATAAGGCTACCCATAATGTAAAAACTCCACAGAAACATTATATAACATTTCTAGCATGATCTTAGCATTTTAAATCACGTATTTATACAATCCAAGGCATCTATTTTCACTGTTTTCAATATTTTATCATGTTTTGAAGGAAAATCAAGAAATTCAACCTTACAGATTCGTTATACCACCGAATTCGTTCGTTTAACTTTCGTTTTGTTCGTATAAACGTGTACAATTATATGCAAATATTAATTCAAAGTTAAACCATCGATTCATGGTATAAAAATTATACGTAAGGGCCGTATGGCCATATATACGACTCTGTAATTTTGAAAACCCAAATATAAATAAAAATTCGATGGTTTGATCATTGAAGTTATGCATATATGGCATATAATATGTTATAAACACATATGAACACACATATAGCTATATAATGAACAAATATCAATTTTTCCATTCACAAAGAATTTTTAAAGCACGTAAATGGAAAAACTCTATAAATTTTTAAAAACCCAATTAAGGCCTAATTACATGAATTCGATTATTTTAATTCATTCATACCAAATACAAAACATGTTATAATGATATAATAACACATATATAAGCATATAATCAAAAATTGCTAATTTTTCCCATACACAGAGAACTCAGAATATATGTTCATGAAGGAAACATAGTACGTGAAATAAATTGGGACAAATGAATTACCCCTTGTAAACTCTGTGAAGATGATGATATGAGCTTTAATTCTTCAATCTCTTCTCTAATCGATTCTTCTCTCAATTTTCTCTCCTAATCTCTCTAAGTTCTCTGATGTTTGTAATATGAAATATAAGACTGATGTATAAGATATATGTATAGCGTAATACGTATAATGTGTATAGTGGGTGAGTGGTCGTCGGTTAGTCCCATAGTGGGTTAACTGATCAACTCCCCATAAGGCCATGTTTGGTTTCTCTCATTCACTCCCCTTTCCCTTTAATTTAATTAAAGCTTTATATTATAGTTTTAATGTCACACCCAATTAAATAAAATAATGTTATTTAAATCACTTAAATAAAATAGCATAAATTCATATTAAATCACATAGTCACATAATTAAAATTCTCATTCATTAATTATGCCAAATTATTAAATCTCTAATTAATTATTTAAATTAATTAGAATAATATTATGCTTATTAATTAATATATTAATCAAATAAGCTCAATTAAATACATACTTTGAATATAAAAATCCACCACATTAATTTAACTAACGTGACACATATAATTAAATTAATCTACCACAATTTCATCAATTAATTAATTAAATCATAAAAAAATATTTATTTAATTCAATAAATATTCAATTTAAATTACAAAAATCTTGTTCGTCACAGTGCATATACAAAAATCAAGAGAATATGCACACAATTCAAGAGAATATTCTCTTGAACTGTGTGCTTAACATGTGCCCTTAGGGCACATGTTAAGAGGACCCTTAAATGAAATTTAATTTCATGATTTAGACTAAAAAATCCTAGACCAATCCCACATTCCCTGTTTCTCACTTTCGTCTTCCACCAGTAGCCCAACTCAGCAACAGAGAGCAACAAAGCAACAAGCCAACAACGTGAGCAACTCGGCAACTCCAAATTAAAGTCTCTAAATTCGTACATCGCAAGTTCGCAACAGAGCAACTAGGCGACCACGATCTGCAAATTCCAAGTGGGCCAAGTCTTCAAATTCCAATCAGGTAAATACGTGATCACGATTGCAATTGAAACAATTTCAAAAAGTATATTTTAATTTTAGTTTTTTAATTTCATAAATTTAACATAATTTTTGTAATTATTTGTGGATTCTTCTTTTTTGTACTTTTATAAAATTAGGGCTTTTTACTTTTTAGAGCAACACTCCAACAATGAAGAGAACTCCATTAAATAAAAGTTCTTCAAGTATGTGTTTTATTCTATTTTTAATTTATTTAAATTTTATAATTTATTTTGTAATGTTACTTATTACTTGCTAGTGGTTTAATTGAGTTTATTTATTGTTGGTGCTAATTACACTTGACTATTCATAATATATATTGATCTATATTTAATGTTAAATTAGTTTTTAAATATTTATTGATTGTTAGGCATGGACATACGTAATTGGGTTACAACAACTAAACGTATAAAATTTGAATCTATTCATGAAAATGTCCAAGTCGAAGGGACTAGTGACGAACCTGTCACTGCTGATATTCACCAAGAAACTTACCCGCAAAATGTTAACCCCCAAACCCAAGTACCAGAATCTTTTACCCAAAATATCCACTTCCAAGCCCATACACCAGTATCTCATTCCCTTAATATTGAGGGAGATCCCAGTAAAAGACCACCAATAAGTTCTTATCCCACTAGTGACAGAGAGAATTTTTGAAGAAATTATTTAGTCATGGGCCCGACTCAACCAATACCTCACAAATTTCCCGATACACTAATTAAAGGAATTGCTAGTAAATTCAACAAGAATTGGTACAAGAAATATCCAAGTTGGCTGGAATATAGTTTGAGTGAAGATGCTCTATTTTGTTTGTATTGTTACCTATTTAAAATTGATCATGGTAGCCAAGGTGGTGGGGATACATTTGTTGGCGAGGGATTTAAAAATTGGAAGAAGATTGATAGATTGGAAATACATCTTGGAGATCATGGTAGTGTTCATCGTAAATGTGAACAGATATGTCGTGATTTATTGAATCAACCTCAACACATAGGTATCAATCTTGCTAACATAACTGAGCAACAAAGGATCGATTACTGTCTTCGATTGCTCGCATCAGTTAAATGTGTTAGATTTTTTTTAAAAGAATGATTCCCTTTTCGTGGTCACGATGAGTCAGATGATTCAATAAAACGAGGGCTATTTATTTCTCAGCTAGAGTTTCTTATGGAAAACAATATTTCTAAGTTTGATATCAAAATATCATATTTTGTGGACTCCAATATTTTAAGTTTGATATTTTTTTCTTCATATTATTATGTTGAGATATTGGAGTACACTAAATATATTATTCATTTGTTCCATCTTCAGCATAATAGTCAATAATTTGGCTTTTCAAACTTGTCACAAGTCTTACTAGCCACCAGTTTGAAAAACCAAAAATGAGGCCATAATAGTCATTAGTCTGGCCGTAAGAAGGAGTTGCACTGGCCGCACCTCTAGGCCCAGGCTAAAATTAATCTCAGCTCTCAATTAATCGAATGAACGACCACAAATATCTGTTAGCTGGATTAATTAATAGTGCCGGTAGCTAGCGTTGGTTGTGAAATAGGATCCATATATATATATGAGAAAAATAATCTATGACATGCCTTAATTAAGCTTGGCTAAGATTACTTAATAAAATGACGTGATTTTGTTTCAAATTTATAATTATTTTTTTAGAAAACCCTAAAAGAGAACTTAACCTTAAAGGGTAAAACTACGTCCTTTTATTAAGTAGCCTTAACCAAACTTGTTTAAGAATACTTAGTAAAGCGATGTAGTTTTACCCCTTAACCCTAAGTTTTCCATACATAGAAATTTGCTCACCATGATATCAAAAAAATAAAAATAAAATGGCACGAACATTAAATTTTGACAACCTTGTTTATGAAGCAGGCTGTAAAATGCATGCCTAACTATAATTTTTTGCCCGCTTGTAATTTTTTTCAGGCTCCACCACATATATAGCCGTGCATGTATGATGAAAGTTTAGTATCTCATTCCCTGCTTATGGCCGAACTGAATCAAACCCCAAGCAGAAACAAAATTAAGGAAGTGGTTAAGCTTTATGTTTTTTTGCAAGAAGTTAGGCCTTTGAAAATTTTACTTCATGTTCTCTCTGCAAGTTGCAACAAATTAGTTATCAGGTAATACATGGGGAATTGTTATTTTTATAATAGAAATATGATATTTTCACGAGACCTATTCTCGTATGCGGAACAATCTTTCTGGAGCGACCGGTATTCTATTTTTTACGCGTATCCAAGTTACACTTAAATCACTAGATTCTATAAAAATTTCAATTCTAATAAATTTTATAATTATTTTGGGAGTCTAAAAAAAATTACCCGGTCACTAGATCGATCGCCATGCCGGTACCCTAGATTAATTCTTTGCAGAAATGTCAGAATTTTACATTTCTAGGATCAATCAACTGAGGAGAAGAGTTTTGTGGAACTATTTTTTTTTTTTTTTTGTGAAAATGTCCGTTCTCAATACTATAACCATTGCTGATGTCAAATTTCGTCTTGCGCCTTATGCGGCTTGTCAGTCTTCGGATGAGTACCAGACCCAAGTAAATCCTGAAATAATTAAGACAAAAAAAAGAACCAAAATATACAAGTAGTAGATTGAATATTATTTACATCCCTAACTAGTTTTTTTGTCAAGCCAAATTGGTGACCTCATTCTCTAGTTAGGAGTAGATCCTTAGTTAATTGCAAATAAATAAATAAATAAAATTAAAATTTGCAAATTAATTGAATAATATACTCTCTCAATCCCATAATATATGACGTTTTAGATAGTTCATTTTCTCCAAATTATTTGACATTTTATATATAATCTAGAAGAATTAACAACGTACAATCTTTTCAAAATTACCTTTCATGGAAAAATATTACAGATGAGAGAGAGTATGAGATAAATATATGGTAAATGGTAGTAGTATTATAGACAATTAATACTATATTTAATGTTATACAATCATTTCTTTAATTCTTGTACACAACTCTAAAACCTCATATATTATGGGACGAATGGAGTAATATGCAAGAAGGATAAAAGAAGATACTAATTGAATAGAAATCAATTCAAACATTTGTAACAAGAAAATTGATATTTTCACACTTTTTGATATTTTCAAATGAAAAGTGTTACTATAAATGTATAGCGACGGCGAAAACCGCGCTATAGAATCAGTGGCGAAGCCATAAGCTGTAGGGTCAATTGACCCCACTTAAAAAAATTTATTTTATAATGTAAGATAAATTTTAAAAATTTTAAGTATTATATATAAATTGACCACACTAAAATTTTATAAATTTTCTATTATACGGGGTCAAATTAAAAATTTATAACTTTGCCAATCAAATTTTAATAACATACGACTCATATCCTCTCAATATATTATATATGTATATCTCTCTATAATATTTTAAACTAAATAATAATCTAATTTATATTATTTTTAAAAATAAATTATGAATTAGTTACTTATGAACAGTTGTGATTAAAAAAATCTATTATGAGTCAATATAATGTATATATACCATATATTATTACTTATTATATTTTCATTGTAATATATATATATATATATATGACCCGAAAGTATAAAATATTAAAAAAATGGCTCGGGGGCGCTGCCACCGAACCTCAGCCAAATTATTTATAGCTTAGTAATAATTTCGACCTCACTGACAAAGTTTCTGACTTCGCCACTGTATAGGATATATAATGACGATTTTCATATGAAAATATCATTTTTTGTCGTGGATTTATTAGTTTCCTTGTAATAATTATTCCATAAAACATCGGTATTAAAAGTTCCTCTCACTTTAACAATTGCATTAAAAGCTACTCTCAGTTGTAACAATAGCATTAAATGTGCGTGAGCTCTTCTTTGTGAAAATATCCAAATAAGTGAAATTATAAAACACTCTTATCTAATTTTTATATCCTTATAGAGTTTTTCAATCTTTGTTAGTACTTGTATCATTTATATATACTACAATTTTTAGTATATTTCAGTCTAAAAAGACTGTTTAATCAGAAATATATGAAAAAATATATAAAAAGAATCTCAACAGCTTAACTGGACTTTGGTTACTGATTCAATTCGGCCAAATCCGTGCAAGCTCAAGTTCTGAAAAACTAGAAATATGTCTGCACAATTCAGAACTTGACCATGCACAGGTTTTGGCAATATAAAATCAACCCCTAACAGATCAGCTGAGCAAGAGAGAATTAATATATGGTGGCAGTTTAGGAAGCTAAAACTTCAGTTCTTGGTTCATTGCAGGGTGGAACTAGGGTACTATATATATATATATAAACCCAAATCGTTACTAATAACCAAATTGTTTGGTTAACCGCGTTATGGTTACTTCTATAATATTAACGATACTATAAGATTTGGTTACAATTACATCTTGTAACCGCATCATGACTAGTAGGTTGAATTTTATTGACATGACTAGACAAACGGTCAAAATATACTAGCAGGTTGAACATAACCCAACTAACTTGAGACCTGCTAATATAATTGAATAATTTAACCCATTTAATCATGGATTAGTGGACATGTTATTGATTTTGGATAAAATTTTACCACCTCTAATTATAACATTCTCATCAGCTTAATTGGGCTTTGGTTACTGATTCAATTGAGCCAAATCCATGCAAGTTCAAGTTCTTTTTAAGGCCAGAAAGAAAGGCAGAGAAAGATGTGTTTAGGTCTTCCAAAGTTTTTACTTTTGGACTTATTTGATTTTTTTCTCATAATTTTCTTTTCTTTTTGTAATTAGGATTTTCAGCTTATTGTTTATTTAAAAGATATTTTTCTGTGTTTTAGGGTTAACTTTCATTAATCAGATTTTTATATAAATATTCATGTAACTGCTTAGCCAATTTATCCAACTTAATGAATTTGTGTGATTGTAAAATTACATAAATTCAATTCATGTAATTGTTTCAATTATTTTTCTAGTCTTTCATTGTGTCACTTTAAATGTTCTTATTTAATTTTTCTGCTTTTTTAAGAAACACTAATATTGGTTTGGAGAGTTACAACTAAAGAATAAGGCAATGTCAATAGGATAAATCGTCATACAATATGATGTTTAATCAACAATATATTCTAAAAATAGAATTATAAGGGGTTGATGATAAAACACTTGCCAAAAGTCGGTAAGTTTCTAGTTTTTCATCAATAAGTTTGAGAATCGACAATCAACCCCCAAAAATATTTTTTAGAAGACAATATTGTTCTCTTTTAATTCGTCTCATTAATTTCTGACTTGAAATACGATTTGAATGTGTATAACTGTATAAGTTTAGACTTATATTAACCGTATTTGACCATATAAAACCACATAAACACTTTAATTTTCCTACTAATACTAAGGACAAAAAAGTAATAATGCAAGCATAAATAAATAAAACATAAAATCATAAACAAAAGTAATTTTCTTCTTCCTTCTGAAACCAAAAGAACAAACTCAAATCACACCTTTATATTATTTTATTAAAGAGTCATGCTATATATTGTAAAAAAAATTAGTTGAATTATGATTACGATGTATGTATGTGCATACATGAAATATGTAATAATTAAGTAGGTCTCACTTTAATTTATTCTATTTTATCACATACATTTTCATGTTGATCGCAATTCAATTTCATTAAATATTTATCGACATATATATCATTTTCTTTTATTGAATTGATATCTTAAATTCTTGTATCGACTTTTATATTATAATATTGAATTGATATCTTAAATTCTTATCTATATTGCCATGCATATAATAAATATATAGTGACCGGTCATTCTCATTCCCTCGTACACACACTCAATATATATGAAAACGAAAAGTACATATGATTAATGCCGTAAATGAACTAAATTGTTCGAACTTGATTCGTATTCGTTCGATTAAAAGTTCAATTCGAGTTCAACTCGAAATATAAACGAATCTTTTCAAATTGTGATTTTCTATTGATCGACATTCGAATCATATTCGCTCTAAAAGTTTAAACTGCTCGAACTCGATTCGAGATTGTGCTCAACTCGGTACTTAAACGAGCATCAATCAAATTTTATTTCAAACTCGATAAATTTTATGAACCAAATCTGAACAACTCAATACTCGGATTGACTCGATTCATTTATACCCTTACGTATAGTTCAATAGTTCGGTATCATGACTCGAAGTTCAAATTTGTTGTTTCATTCTGTATTTCATCACGTATCATTTCATGTATTAATATCATATAAATTTTATCTCGTAATAAATTAACTATACTTAAAAAATAAACAAATCTTTACAAAAAAAAAATATAAAATCAGATAATAATGAACGACAGGTGGGACAAAAGATTTAGACTCTCCTCGCTCTCTTAGAGAGTCTCCAGCAGGCCATCAATAATTTTAGACTAAATATAGTCTAGGATTCATATTTCACTCCAGCAGTCGGACTAAATTTAGTCCATGAGTTTTTCTGGTGAAACTGGTTGACTATCAAAAAATTAGAATTTGATGGATTATAATTTTAAATATATTTAAATTGGAGGGTGGAAGGATAATTAATAGACTATATTCATTAAATATAATATAATCTTTTAATATTATAGTTCACGGGATAGTACATGGAATAATCCATCTGTTAGAAGAATTAAAAACTAAAAGACATCTGTTGATGTAATATAAATTAAATATAGTATGTGACAATCCACCTACTAGAGATGCTGCCTTAGATTCAATATAAGCCAATGGAGCTTGACACGCTCCTTCACCAATTATGGTGGACTCTTAATTGTTAATGTTTGCGTTGATTTTTTTATTATCAGTAGCATGGGTAATTTTTTGGAGACGTGTAATAAATAATTTTTTTTTATAATTTATATCAATCTCATATATTGAAAAACTTCATAATTGTAAATCGGCATAAACTTATCATAAGGAAAATGATATATATTATAAATATTTACGTCGATTTTTTAATTGTCAGTTACGTGAATAACTATTAGTAGTAAATCTTTTTAAAGAGGTGTGTAATAAGTGAGACTTTCTTATAATTTTTACTAATCTAATATATTGATAAATTTTATAATTATAATTTATCGTAAATTTATTACAATACATATAATATAGAAGTACTCTTTTTTTTTTACCTTTATGTGATAGTACAAATAGAGTATAATCTAATTTAATGCCTGTATACCTACGATTATACTCTTGAAAATGACAATTTCCGACCTACAGTTGTATGTCTGTCTCCACATTAAGTTAAAACCTACTCCCAAGTGGAGTCTAGGAAGAAGTCTAAAAAATAAAAGAAACCTACATGCCTAAAGGTAATAGGATTGCCAAAAAAATTGGCCTAATATAATGCTTATATCCATCATTCTTGTATTAGTTGTATACCAAAAATGTGACCTCTTTCAAGTGCCATGATACACGGGGGTGGAGGGTGGGGACTCGGCCTTAATTAGGATGGATATGGGAATTAACTTATTTGTCCCCCCCTCCCCACACACAAAGAAAATGGTAATAAGAAGATAAAAAATGATATATATTATGCAAGTTTATAATAATTTTTTGATTATCACTTATGTAGATAAATATTAGGGTTATGATTAATTTTTTTTAAATAGATGTGTAATAAGTGGGTCATCTTATAATTTTTATCAATCTCAAATGTATTGATAAGTTTCGCAGTTGTAATTGGACGTAAATATATTTATCGCAATACATAGTGAGACTCTAAGATGATATGTAGATACTACCAATTCGATAAGTTAATTTTTAAAAATTTGACAAATTCTTTGCTCATATGATCAGACTTAATAATTGTTTATATGAGAAATAACTTGTGAAATTGTAAAAATGCTTGTGAAAATAACAATTTCAAGTAGTGAAAAGTTAATATTTCTTCAATTTTAAAATATAAGATCAAATTTGACATTTTAAAATCAACTTGCGACAATTTCAATTCAAAAATATTATATTACTTTAATAAATTAGAAGCGTAAATCCTAGAAGTAGTAGTGTTTTTTACTCTATAGATAGTAAACCATATTCATAATTGTTCCTTAAATAATGCAGTTTTAGAAATTCAATATAGTTTTTGTATGTTTTTTTTTCAAATATATCCTTGTTTTAATTTATTGCAACAAAGAGTTATTACGTTCACCAACAATTTTTCTTTTCACATAATTAATGAACACATAAGGCTAGCTTTGTCAATTTATTCCACTTATTGGTTTGTGTGTTTTTTTACTAAAATTGTTGTCTTTAAGAAACGGAGAGAGTATTTTAAAAAGGGGGGAGCATATAAAATGTATTCGTTCCATTCCCATTTATTAGACATTTTAGGCGGTTCAATATTTTCTTATATATTTGACGTTAGCAAACATTAATTATAATTTTTCTTATATCGTCTTCAAGTATATATTTTTTAATTTATCTCTCATTTATTTATACAATTTTATACATATTTTTTTAATTCATACAAGGATACTTGTGATAATAATATTGATAAATTAGAATAATAAATGACTTTCTTAATAATTGTGCACCATTCTAAAAAGACTAAAACCTCAAATAAATATAGGAAATTTTACTGTGCTCCCAATTTTTCACATTTAACTTTTCACTGCTTCCAATTGTGACATTACTACAAAAGATTTAATGCATAACTACTTCCCTGAAAGTGTTACAGGCCATAAAATCTCCATAAATACCCCCACCTGCCTCCTCTTGCTCTCCCCCCATAAATCTTCCTCCACTCTTAATTTGTCCCCAAGTATTATTTCCCACAAAACCCTAGCTATCCCTCTTTCTCAACATCCACCATGGTAGTATCATCATCTTCCCGAGAGGAAACCCTCCTATACAATGTGAAGCTCTCCTCAGTTGGACCAGGTCAAATGACACGACCCGACCTAATGCATGAGCCAACTAACATAAACTTGGCCATGAAGCTTCACTACCTTAAAGGAGTTTATTACTTTAAGAGCCATGAAGCTTTTGAGGGCATGATGACCATTATGTATGTTAAGGAAACCATGTTCAAATGGTTGAACCAGTTCTATGTAGTATGCGGCCGCTTTCGGAGATCCGAGTCCGGCCGGCCGTACATCAAGTGTAATGATTGTGGGGTGAGGCTCACAGAGGCTCAGTGTGCCAAAACTATAGATGAATGGCTAGAGATGATTAAGCATGATAATGATGATTATCTTAAGAAGATGCTTATTTTTAGCCAGCCCATTGGTCCTCAACTAGCATTTTCTCCAAATGTTTTTATTCAGGTATGCATCATGCATGCATATATATTTATATATATATATATATATATATAGGCATGTCCAAAATTGAAGGTTTTTTTGTTGTAAAGTCAATGTGTCAAGTCTCATTATTTTTATTACTTAAATAGTACTACAAGTAGTTGGTTGGTATAATTTGGACATTTTAATTACTACTATGATAGTAATGTCAAGAATAATGCTAGTATATGTTGCTGTCCTTGATCCTTCACACTTGCACACCTTTATTGCAAACATAAATGTCTTCTCTTAATTAAAAAATTTCTAAATAATTTTTTTAAAAAAAATTCACATCATAATTTTAAGAGTATAATTTATACTTACACCAACAGTGCTTTAAATATTTTTATTCACTAAAAATATTTTCTAGTGGTCAATATATATATCTAGTAATACTTTTTATTCATTGGTAAAAGAAATATTTTCATAATTGTTTCTTTATTTGACTATTTATTTTGTGAGGCATGCTTAATGCAGTTAACCAAGTTCAAATGTGGAGGAATGTCAGTGGGCTTAAGCTGGGCCCATGTTCTAGGTGATGTCTACTTTGCTTCTGAGTTCATCAACATGTGGGGCAAGACTATGGGCGGTCAGGATCGAGCACCACCACCAAATTTAGCCCAATATAGAAAGATTGAAACTTCACCAAGCCCAAAAAAGCTCAGGCAGGATCCACTTTCCCTTAAATGGGTTGACCCGGTTGGAGATAATTGGATAGCTACTAGTAACAACAAGATGAACTCATTCTCCTTCCATGTTTCTGCCAAGCAATTGAGTCAGTTGCAATCCAAGATATCCGGCCCGAAAAACTCGGACCGGGTTCCACCCTTTGAGTCTCTTTGTGCAGTAATTTGGCATTGTGTTGCAAAAGTTAAAAATGGGCCGGAGCCCAAAGTGGTGACAATAGTCAAATATGATTCATGTAAGAAAAAGAAAGGGATTTTCAATGATAATCAAGTTATAAGCATAGTTAAGGGGGAATTTTCTATAATTGATAGCGATCTTAAGGAATTAGCGACGCTTGTTATGAATAACGCTGTTGATGAACGCGAAAAAATTGAAGAAATGTTGGAAAGTGAGAATGGATTATCCGATGCCATTATGTATGGAGCAAATTTGACATTTGTGGACATGGAAGAGGCCACATTTTATGACATGAAAGTGAAGGGACAAAACCCGGTCCATGTAAGTTATTCGGTCGATGGGGTTGGAGATGAAGGGGTAATTTTGGTACTTCCAACACCTAAAGATGGTGGTGGTGGGCGATTTGTAGCCATAACATTATCGGAGAATGAGTTGTTGGATCTTAAGTACGAGCTAAAAAAGAATGATCTGTTGTCAATGATGTGAATTGTTGATAAATAATTATTAGTAGTGATTGAGTGTGACATTTATATTTTTTAAGTTCTTGCTAGGATATGCCTTTTTTTTTAAGTAAGGTCTTGGAGAATTTGGATGTTTTTATCATTTTATGTAGGCTTTAAGATGAATAATAATCTTACTGTTTCTCTATAATAAAATGTGGTTTGTTAAGGTTGCCTTTCTTATTTTATTTTTATGTGATTTTTCTAATGAGTAGTGGGAAGATTGCAAAAACAAATATAGAACATAACCATTTCAAAATTTAATGTTGTAAATTTAATCCAAGATATCCAACCCTTTGAGTCTCTTTTTTGAAGTTATTTGGCATTGTACGTCAAAAGTTAAAAAATGGGCCAGAGTCCAAAGTGGTGACACTAGAAAGGGATTTTCAGTGACAGTCAAGTCATAAGCACCGTTAAGGGGAGGGGGAGGGGGAGGGGGACGGGGAGGGGGGAGGGGGGAGAGGGGGGGGGGGGGAATTTCTATAATTAAGAGCGATCCTAAGGAGTTAGAGATGCTTGTTATGAACAAAGCTATTGATGAATGCGATTTTTTTTTTTTTTTTTTAAATGTTGGAAAGTGAAAACGGATTATTCCCTCCGTCTCTTAATATAGGACTTTTTAGAATTGTGCACAAGCATTAAGGAAATGATTGTATAGCATTAAATATAATATCAAATATCTATATTGTCCTTATATTGAAAAAAGAGATTGTTATTTATTGGCAAAAAATAGTAAGAGAAAGAAAGTTATATTTAATACTTGGGGCAATATTGAAAACTAAGCAATTAATGCTTACTTGGAATTCTAAAACGTCATATATTAAGGGACAAAAAAATTTCTCTAAAACGTCTTATATTAAGGGACGGAGGGAGGATACGATATCATTATGTATGGAGCGAATTTGACATTTGTACACTTGGAGGATGCCACATTTTATGAGTTGGAAATGAAGAGATAAAACCCGGTCCATGTAAGTTATTTGGAGGTAAAGGGGTAGTTTTGGTACTTCCAACACCAAAAGAGGGTGACAGAGAGCGGGTAGAAAATGAGTTGTTGGATATTAAGTATGAACTAAAAAAGATTGGTCTTATTGTCAATTGTTGATGAATGATTATTTAATAATTACTTAGTATAAACTAAAAAAGATCGATCTTATTGTCAATAAAACAGTACATTTGAAGGTTTAAACATACTAAGGTGGTGTTTGATAAAACTGAATGTTAATATCTAAACAGTTTAGACATCTGAATAATATAGAATATCTGAATAGAATTATATCTGAATGAAAAAATATTGTTTGATAATTAATTTTTTTTAAATGTCTTAATAACAATATTTTACTATATTACCCTTAAACTCTTTTTCCTTTCTGCTGCTGCATCTGAGCAAATTTCAATAGGTTCCCCAAACCTTTTATTTTCTCTCTTTCCATCACCTTCCATGATCAAGCAACAAACTAATTTTTCCCCCAAAACCAAAAAAGGAATCTGGGTTTTGTAGTATGTAAAAGGCGTTCAAGCTGAACTGGAGACCCAGTTCGGCTAATAATGGATTTTGTTCATTCTTTCTTGTGTAAATGAATTTTGCAGGTGAGAGCCATCCAACGAGAAAGAACGGTGCCAATGAGGACTGTACTTTTGATGGAGGATTCAGAGTCAGAGAGGAAAAATAAGAATAGGAAGAAATAAGAGAGAGAAAATGTATGCGCATGGTTAGTACAGCAAACCAGATCTGAATTCCAATTCCTCATCAAACCCTAGTTTCTCCTTCGAAATCCCGAAATCCATAATGGAATCCGCAGCTGCTTCAGCTTCCAAAATCCTAACCGATGAACAAAAAATCGACTTGCTCAATCAACCTAAACAAGAGGTGATCCGCCGCCTCCGATTTCTCAAACAACCGATAACCCTATTCGGAGAAGATATGAGGGAAGACTGGACCGATGAAGGAGAAGGAGTAACGACGGTTGGGGAGGAAGAGGGAGAAGAGGAATTTTGTAATATTGAAGAGGTCATTTTTGTCCAAAAAATAGTTAATGTGGTTCAGACTTACCTCTAAATAGTATAGATTTAATTTCATATCATACCGATTAAGAGGCAAAAAAAATTTTACCAAACAAATTTTGCCTCTGACCGAATCAAAGGTATACCCATTAAAAACTATTCAAATGTAAACAAACACAACCTAAATACTACTATCTCAAACGTCTTAAACGCTAATAATCCAATAAATCCTCTCTTTGTATGAGTAATGAGAAACCTTGATAGTGAGTTTAGTTGAGACGAATTAATTGGGACAGAGTTTGACAATTGACATTACATGTTACCAAAACCCCGTTCTCACGTGGCATAAAGAGTGAATGACACATACATAATTAATGATTAACAACCAACTATAAACCCCCAAACCAAATACAACTAAAATTTGGAGGAAAAGGTTACATAATTAATGATTAATGGTGTCGGTTTTATATAATAACAAATACGCGCAAGTATACGGTTAATCAAGTAATATAAAAGTAAGAAAGATTGTCAAACCCACAGGAAACAATTTTTAATTATTATCCTAATTATTAATTTATTACCAATTCAATTTAATTAAACGATCATTTTAAAATAAAACTAAAATTAATCTAAACTAACAAAAATTGATTACCAGATGATTTAAGTCTAGGAATATAATTTTCTCAATTACTCTGCAATAATCGCCTTACCCTCTTCACTTTATTTAATTCAATGAGTTGTTAACTAGAATTGCCTATCAATTTATTAACATCTGTCAATGACCAATAAAAAGACCTATTTCAGTTATATTGTTTTCATGCAGGACACTTAAAATAGATTCATTAAGCACAAACTTCTAATCAAGTTACGTATAACATACAAGTATTTTCATATCATACAATGTTATGTTACTCTCGAAAGAATCAACAAGTTCATACGTTATTATATTCAGATATAATCTTAAATTTTCTCTTTCAATTCCATCTAAGATATCATATTAATTGTTGGTCATACAATCAATAAATTAAGCGCAGAATATAATAAACAACTCCAAAGAATCAATAAGTAAAAATAAAAATAATTAACTTATTGCATCATAAAAGGTTCCATTGTATTCCTAATTGAAATTTAGTTCATCATACTTAAAAAAACCATCATAATGCAATTAAATAACATCCCAAGTACAGATAAAGAAGTTAAGAGAAGAAGAAAAACTCTGGCGTGAATCTCTGAACTCAAAAGCTCCAATCTCTGACTTTACACATTCTCCAATGCAATCTTCAAGTCTCCGTAAGTCAGCTCTCAATTGAAGAAATCAACAATCTTAAGTTACCTCTAAACTAGGGTTTAGAGTTCACAAAAGTTGCCTTTACACTTGAGTCATTCCCCATTAGTACTTTTCTGCTAGCTGAAACTCGACGATACTCCACAAACCCAGTCCAATCACGCGCTATGAGTACCTGCTTCGGCTCAGTGCACTCACAAGCGAAGTGTGCCGCTGTGCCACAGTTGTAACAAATAAACTTGGCCTTGTCCTTCTTGCCAGAACTACGTTTACTTCTCTTACTCTTGGAAGTACCAGCTTTTGCAACCTTTTGAGGTGCATCAGCATTGGCAATCTCTATTTGTTGAGCCTTTAGGCGTTCATCCTCTAGTCGTTTAGTCCTTAAATGCTTAACCTCTAGCTGCTCAGCTTCTAAGTGCTCAAGGTGATGACAAATATCTTCCAAAGATTTAATATTTTCATCTTGAGCTATGTTAATCTTGAGATTGTTCCAATTGTTGGGAAATGAACGAATCACTGCCCGAATTTGTTGTTCATCTGATAAAGGGTTTGCCAGCAGCTCCTAACGTTTCAATCATATTCAACATGACCTAAAGAGGTTCTCTAAAGGTGTGAACAATCTTTCTTTGTATAACTATCAAATTTAGTAGTTAAGAGATGCAACCTAGTCATGTTCATTTCTTCTTGGGAAAAGAAAAGAGGGAAAACCTTATTAAAGATATTCGAGTAGTTCACCACAGTATATAAATCATCTTTGTCGCATGAACCAAATTAACATAAAAATAATATGACATAAATATAAAAGGGATACTTCGTTAGGCTTTAGAATCACAATCCATATGAATGCCTAATTATTTAAATTTAATTTTTCAGCGCACAGGACATATAATTTAGGGAATAATTAAATTAAATTACTACAACCTAAAACACTTCAACTAAGAACAAGGGTATATATGTAATTATAGCATAGTAATTTAATTCCAAGCACCAACAATTAATATTGCAAAAATATTAACAAAAGGAATTCAATAATAGGCAATATTACTCAATTAATGTACCAAGCATGCTATAAAAACTTTAAAATGCATCCAAAAAAATTTCAACAGTATATAAACTTCACAAAAGATAACTAGAATTTTTTGGATTTTTTTATGATAATTTTGCTAATTATCACAATTAATTAATCATTGCAAAAATAGTTGAAAATTAACCAAAGATATCCAAATCTGTTAATTTCTTCCAAAAAAATTTATAATAGTATCGTATCGTCTTTAAAAGGTTATTGTAATTTTCTTAGAATTTTTCTGATAAATTTGCTAATTATCACAATTAATAAATAATTACATAATTAATTAGAAATTAACCAAAAATATCCAAATCTGTTAATATTTTAAAATTCTAGTATATATATTAGTTGGGCAAAGGTCTAAAAATGGCCCTGATTTTTTCTCCGAAGTCCCACTCCCACCTTGAATCTTTTTTTTTTCCCAAAAGTACACTTAACATTGTAAAACGTAGCTCAACTATGCCCCTCCGATTAAAAAAATTTTAGCTGGACAAACGGGTGTTAATGGCGACCGAACGTGGCAAAAATTAAATTTAATAAAAAAAAATTATTTTCTCTTTCTTCTCCAACTTTTCTCTCTTTTTTCTCCCTTTTTTCTCTCTCTCCTTTCTTCTTCCATTATTCCAAAAATAACAAAACTGAAATCACCAATTGCATCCAAAATATTTACTTTGGTGATTTCCGACCACATCTCCAAATCTCCTCCTTTACTACAAAACACTTGATTGCAATGGGATTGAATCTTACTCCCAACACCTTCCTTCTTTCCCTTAATCGCCCTTCTTCTATCCCCGAGACATTCTCATGAATTTTCAGAACCAATATTCGTCGTATCCGAGAAGAAAACTTACTTTAAATATTGTAAAAAGATTATCCATAACAGTAACATCCGCAAAACAATCAACTTTTTCCTTCAATTCCCAAACAACATTACCAGACCTAATCTCCCATAACTTAATATTACCCAATACTCCATGAGGTCCACTATGAGACGCAGAAGGCATCAACAAATTATAACTAGGAACTCAACTCAATTTTGTAGCCGAAATAGCAGAATCAAGGTCAGCACCAAAGATTTCACAATGCCCAATTTTCGCAACAGGGCGAAAAATACCTTACAGGTCATAAACCATAATTGAACTCGAATTTCTCTGACCCGATTCGAAACTAGTGGTTAAAAACTCAAGGGATGACCCAATTGCCTGTACTGTTGATCTAGACCTAGTCACATTGTCCCAACTCAAAGTTTCCCTAACAAAACCCTTATCAAAATCAATAATTTGTAACCCAGAAAAATCTGTGGCACCTGCTGCAACAAGGGATTGGGTTACGTTATTGATAACAAAGAATCCATAGCTATGAATTGGGTCAAAATTGTTGATTTTCTACGCAAGGACCAATCAAAAGATGTGATTTTGCTGCCATGTGCTACATGAACAGATCCATACGGCGTCGTTGACATGGAAGAAGAAGAATCCCTGCCACTCAAAGGCAAAATCAAAGATTTTTTTAGGTTAAAAGCTTCAAATTGAGATGGGTTTGATTGTGAAGCAACAAGGAGGTCTTCAATTTCATAAAATTGAGTTTCAAAAATTAGGTCTTGAAGATCAAAGGCTTTGGCTTTAGATGGAAGATGACCGGTTCTTATGAGAGATAAAAGGATTGCAAATAATTCTAGGTCTCTGTCAATAAATGGGACAGATTGAGCATAATTACAAGCAATTGAAAAGAGGGATTTGGGGCCAGCTTGAGATAGAGTCTGTTTGGTGGTTTGAAAAAGGTGACCTCCCACATCAATGGTGAATATGTTGGGGTTTGAAGAATCTGGCTTTTTTACATGAAACCCATTTGAGGAAGGCCTTGAAACTGCAAAATATTTACTTTGGTGATTTAAGTTTTGTTATTTTTGGAATAGAGGAAGAAGAAAGAAGAGAGAGAAAAGAGGGAGAAGAAAGAGAGAAAAGTTGGAGAAGAAAGAGCAAATAATAAAAAATTATTAAATTTAATTTTTGCCAAGTGTCGGTCGCCATTAACGTCCGTTTGTCCAGCTGGAATTTTTGTAACGGTAGGGGCATAGTTGAGCTACGTTTTACAACGTTTAAGTGTACTTTTGGAAAAAAAAAAGTCTTGGGGGGGAAGTGGGACTTCGAGAAAAATATCAGGGGCATTTTTGGACCTTTGCCCATATATGAATTATATGCTAATAATTAATTTCTGTAAAATTTTTAGAATTTAATAATTAATATAACTATTTTTTAATTAATTTTCATGATTAAAACAAGTAATAAATCATTTTCTGGGAAAAAAATAATAATCAACTGGGTCGAAAAACCAACAAGGGTCGAGATCGCGCGTTAATGGGCGGTTAAAACAGTGGGTCGGATTGGCCAACGGGTCAAAGAAGCGGATAAACATACCAGCGCATGCGCTACACGCGCCAACTGCCTAATGCAACCGCACAATGCGTAGACGCGCGTGTCCTGTTCAGTGGCCTAGCGTGTATGGCTTACACGCGTCGCTTTCCGGCCATTTTTTCGCGACGTGGCTTGCATTGTTCTGATCAAATTTTTTTCCCTGAGCTTAATGGTATGCTCAACCATCATTATGATAGCTTCCATGATATGGATGTGATGAACATGTATCCCACAGAGAGTGGTTACACTTCATCTTTAACCTTCAGATTTTTCTATTTTGCTACCCAAACTTTGAGAGACCATATCTCAGCATATATAAGTTCGATTTAAGCGTATAATATATCGTTGGAAAGCTTACAACATGTATTATGCATACATATAAAAAGTATTTGAATCAGAAAATTACATAAAAATTTATGGCTGGTCAAAGTATACTGTTTGCAAACTAGGGTTCCAAATTAATTTTAAATTCCATATCCAATTAAACCCAAAATTTGTAGATCATATACACTGTGTTTAGGCTACAACATACTGCAATATTAGCCCCGAACATTTGGTGTACTTAGGATTGCCATTAATGATGTTTTCAACCTTTTTAAACATGCAATCATGGTACAATGTGTAAATATTTCATACATAACATACATTAGATTGGTAAACCATGCTCTGATACTATTGTAGGAATTTTATACGCATGCTATTTCATATATTTACACATAGCAGAGGAGAGTCGAAGGCTTACCTCTTATAGTGTGAAAGCCTCTAATGCAAAAATCTTCTGCAAATCTATGTTCCCTTGAAACCCAACAGCGTCTCCGAACTACGATTAAGAACCAAACACTATCTCACGGTTCGTAACAATTTAGTTTTGGTCTGTATTGGGAGAGCTCTGATAATTTGGCCAACTGAATAAATTGTGATCCGTTGAGAAGAAGAGGTGTGGGTATAAAAAGCTCTGATAGTTTGGTGTATGTGTCGGTATATGGACGATGGATGCTATATTGTTGTGCATGTTTATGTGTTGGGATAAAGTAGGTACAAAACAGGTATATAAACAGTACCTGTACAAAACAGGTACAGTTTTTTGGGAATTCTGCAAAACAGAAAAAATCTGGGTTTCAGGTTTTTTTACATCAGCGACCGCATGCGGTCGCTGATACGTATTAGCGACTGCTAATCACATGGGGACATTAGCGACCGCGTGCGATTGCTGATTGCAGTCGTTGACACGTGGCCCACGTCAGCCTGTGGCCTTGAACCATGCTGACTCATCTTAGCGACCGAAATGACAATATCGGTTGCTAATATCGGTTACAGATAGGTCGGTCGCTAATAGTGGTCGCTGATGTGCATTCTAGCGACCAGATTTTATGCGACGCCTATCAGCGACCGCATTCGATCGCTGATGATCATCTGCGACCGAATGCGGTCGCTGATAGGCGGTCGCAGATAGGCTTTTTTCTTGTAGTGACCATCACAATATCAGAAATTCTTCCTCTATAATATTGTGAGTATAATATTTTGAGTATATTCTTTTGAGGGTAAGGATACTCTGAGTCAAAATTTCCCAAGTTAATCTTTGATTTAACAAATCAAATCTAGTCTCCTACTGAGATAAGGGATATTATTTTCGTTCAAATATTCGTAAGGAATATTATTTTCTTCCATACTCTATAGTATGTAAGTGATATTATTTCATTTCATATTCTGAAATCAACACTTACTATGATAAGTATTGTTTATATAATTCCTGAAATGATTAGAAATTCCTTGAGGTTTGCGCTTCATCTAATATCATTTCACTTGTATATTTGTCTGAACTTCCTTATTAAATTTTAATATTTTCGTGTTGGGGTACTATTCATTCGGGGTACTATTTACCAGGGGTACTATTCATTCATCCAGAGTACTATTCACGACGAAATTTAATTTTTTTTCTTTGTCCAAATTATCTTTGAAATATTAATCTTAAATATCAGTCTTGAATTTTACTCCACGATTAGTTATAATGTTGATAATTTGAACATTCTTGAACTTGGATAAATTAAATTACAAACTAATAATATTTATCCTTTATCTCGCTTGATTCATTCTTTATATCATTGTCATCATCCTCATGCTTAAATTGTGGTGAAAAGTTATATTTGGATCGTAGTACAAAGATGAACTGTTGATTGGTATGATTATGACCAGGAATTATGTATTGGTATAATCATAACCTTTGGTGTTACAGAAAAATGCTTGCGGTGAAAGTTCTCTTTGGCCCCTAGTGCAAAGATGATTAGGTGTTTGACATGATCATGACAACTGGTTATACAAATGAATATATTTGGCCCGTAGTGCAAAGATAAATTATTGATTTAAAATATTTATTGATTGGTGTTACAGGGATAAAATATTGATGATGAACTTTTAAATCATAGAAGATAGTAGACATCATGCTCTACGTGACTCTTCTAATGGATTGCTATTTCTGTTGCAGTTGTTGATCTAAAACTTGTTGTCTATCATATTCTGTCAGATTTTTCACTATTGAGGACTAAGAATAATTTATTTTTCATTATCTTAGTCATAATATTCTTTACTTGGCTAGTCGTGCTCACTTTTTTTCTTTCATTGTTCTCCTCAAGAAATAAGAGTGTCATTGGGACTAGTCGGGGAGTGGAGTAATGATTTGATAGTTTCTATAGAAGTCTTCATTATGTTGCAAAATAGTGTGACAATAATTATGATCAGGACATAATTTGAGTGTGGATATTTTCGTATTTTATACGACACAAAATATCTGTATTGAAACTCATAGTTTTTGTGTGGTCGTATTTTGCACGACAGTGTAATAGATATAAATAGGAAGATTTGTATTTGAATTTTGTATTATGTATTTGGCGACTCAAAATGGGTTGTGTGGACCTATTTTGGGGGCGTCACATCTGGTGCGAGTTTGGATGCAAGAAAAAGGAAATCTAGGGATATCTTCTACCTTTTCGTATAAAATGGTTTGTGAGTTTCTCTCGAGGTGGGAGAATAAGGTTAAGAGAAGAAGAAGAGATGAAGAGACGGGTAGAGCCGAATTGGTATTGCCAACATGTTGTATCTAGCCACAGTAAGAATCGAAAAAGCCAGTGGAGGGAGGAAAAACCATCGTCTTAATTTAACTGAGTTAACTAGCCAATTTTGATTGAGTTAACTCACTAATTTTTTAAATTGAAGAAAACAATCTCTTAAATTGATTTAACTTGTTAATGGCATTTGCCGTCATCCTTGAATGTGTCTTTATATTGAAGAATTGATGTGAAGAAACAAAATATTTAAAAATTAAATGTCAATTAACTTCATGCGATGTCACGGGAGTAGTTAGTATGAAGTTAACTTTGGTCAATTGAGTAATACAATATCAATACGCAAGTCGGGAGATGATCTCTCTCTGCGTGTCAACACTCTATTAGTCAATTGTCATGAAATTAATTTTATGATAACTGGATCTCGATATCACCCATATTAATTATTTTTGTGAATCATAGCCTCGTAGGTAGCACGATTAAATTGGACCATTAGGCTACTAGAGTAAATGCAGGCTTGGAATGTTGGTGGTCGTTGGTTCATTAATTTGTAGGTTAACAACTACTTCTTCCTCCATCACATAATATATGATGTTTTAGAGTTGTATATAAGAATTAAAAAAAAGATTATATAGCATTAAATATAATATCAATTATCTATAATACACTTAAATTTTCATAATCACCATACAGTACCCTTCGTCCCTTAATATAAATCGTTTTAAAGTTGTGCACAAATATTTAATAAATAATTGTATAACATTAAATATAATATCAATTACATATATTGTCCTTATATTGAAAAAAGATAATATTATTTATTGGACAAAAATAATGAAAGAACCAAATTATATTTAATACTTAAGGTAATATTGAAAACTAAATAATTAATATTTATTTAAAATTTTAAAACGACATGTATTAGGAGACAAACATACTTCCCTAAGTACTACTAGGAGTACTATTTAATTTGGTGGTAAACTGTCCGATATAGTTGGGACGTGGTTGGTCCACCGTCCATGGCTCTTTCCCCACCGATTACACATTTACACGCACTTAAGTGCTCCTTCTTAGTTATCTAAAAAGCGATTGTAACACGGCCCCAATCCCGCATCAAAAAAATATCGAAAGAATTTATCTTTGAGTAGGAATTAAATTATTATTAATAATCGTATATTTAATTATGATATTTTGAATAAATTTATGGTGAACTAAAATGATTCAAAAAATAGTACTATTAGACTAATAGTTTAAGACCTTATTTTGATTGTAATATGATTTGACACGAATTTGAAATTTGGCATGAGATTTATTTCAGATTCGGAATTTTGATCCGATTTATTATATACTCTCTCTGTTCCAAAATAAATATCTTAATTAGTTTCGACACGTTGATTAATAAAGTTTTTTAGTTAAATTACTCTTTTTGATTACTTATTAATTGAAATATTTTTTAACTTTTCTATAACCCCAATAATTACTTTTTCAGTTTTTTATGACCCCAATAATTGCATTTTCACTTTTCTATGACCCTAATAATTAATCTTTTCTATGTCATTTAATTCTCTAGATACATTTTTTTATAACTCTCATATTCCCAATAAGTATATTAAATAGATTATGAGCGTATAAGAGGAAGAATAGGATAAATATAGTTACTAATATAGAAATAGAACATTTATTTTGGAACATCCAAAAAAAAATTAGGACATTTAATATGAAACGGAGGGAATATGATATTAGAGTCGACCTTTGAAAGTTTGGGTTGAGTCAAGTCATCCGATCAGATTATCGAAAGCGGAGATATGAAGACTAGTAGTATTATCTCTTTGGCAAAGATATGTAGACGTCAGAAATTTAAATGAAGAATTTTATAACACTATCCCAGTCTTATATCAAAAAGATATTATTGAACTAGTAGTTTATTATTGTTATATAATAAACTACATAATTATATATGACATACTAAACATTCCTAAAAGAATATAAATAATAAAAATTTTGGAGTGTATGGGAGTTTTAAAGTATGAACGCATTTGAAAATTTTATTTATTTAAATACAATTTATTCTAAACATAATTTTTTTTTAATTTCACAGCATCAAAAAGCTGCAATAAATTTGAAACTTAAAAATTATCAAAAAAATATTTAAAATCACAAACGCACAAAAAAAGAACAAACCCAAAAGCAGCTATTATTATCATAAGCGAAGGCTGGTGATGGGGACAATTTACCAGAAAATTTAATATGACTAAATCATTTGATCTTCAATCACATTCAAGTATTCAACCCTACAAGGCTACAACTGGGTGTTAAAGTTAAAACCCGGGACCAAGTAAGTACCAGGACCAGTCTAGGGGTTGGCAACCGGTAAATATCCGGTTGATATCAATATCGCTATCGCTATCAACCGGTATTTTAAGTACCAGGATCAGTATTAAAATTAGTTAAATTTTGATATCAATATCGCTATCGGTTGGACCAGTACGATATCGGTTTTTATCGAATAAATACCGAAAATTAATATAATAATAATTATTATTATTTTTATTTTTATTAATAATATTATTATAATTATTATTTTATTATTATTATTATTATTATTAATTATTTCTTAATAATAAAATAAAAAAATTAGAAAAACCGGTATATACCGGTACTGAACCATAAAAACTCGGTATCCAAACCGGTTCCCAAAAAATGGTATATACCGGTTTTTTGTACCGAAATTAGACCAATTATTTTGTACAGAACCGGCCGGTTCGGTTTGGACCGGTCCGAAAAATCGAAAAACCAAAAAAATCAAAAATTATGCCCACCCCTAAAGACCACTGGGTTAACCATTACCTCGTAGGTAATGAGACACAATAATTTTTGTTTTTTTTAATGTCTTGATCTATTACTCCCTCCGTTTTAAAATTAGAGATATATTTTGACTTTTTAGATTAAATTTATAAAATCATAAAATTCAAAATTAATATGAAGTTATTTAGTATTAATACCAACAAATATAACAATTGTAAACTAACTATAAAGTATTACTAATTATCATCTCTTTTGTTTTCAAAACTTGAACGAAATTATATCAATTTTGAATTTTAAGAATTTGCAAATTAACTCTAAAAAATTAAAATGCATCTCTAATTTTAGAACGGAGGTAATACAATAATTAATCCTAATCTAGGGGAAGAGGTTTTGGTGGGAACGGAGGTAGTACAATAACTTGTCTTAATCGCTTTGTCGTCCCCACTGGACTTCTGAACCTGTCTTCATAATAATCTGCTGAATTCTCAATTTCTATATCGATAGAAAATACACAATAAAGTTAGACTAAAAAGGAAACTTGGCAAAATCGAGGGAAATAAAATATAAAAACGCATATAAGTGTAGAAAACTAATTTAATGAGCATAAATTTAGTTATTTATATTTTTTTATAAAATAGTTTAAAAAATACTGTACTAGATGTTTAAGAAGCTCCAATAAGTTTTTAAATTGTTTGAGCCTTTTATGTTTTTTTTTTTTTGAAAAAGGAAATATATTTGCCTCTATGGACTGTTATGTCTTTTGGGTCTGATTGGACATCAAAGGGTTAGGCCTTTTATTTTTATTTGTATTTGTATTTATGCTTTTCTGATGATGGCTTGGCTTTATATCATTTTCATTAAGCATCTTATTCTTTCATTTCTTCCTCTTGATCATCATCTTTATTCTTTTAAGTTTCAATCAAAAAGAATTTGTTACTCTATCTATTTCACAAAAAATATCCTCATTTATTATTTATTTTTCTAAAAAATGTCTTATTTATTTTGATAATACTATAAAATAACAATTATCACCTTAACCAATTTATGAGTAATATGGAATAAAAATTTATTCTTAAAATTTATAATCATTTCAATTTTTGTAATTAAATTTTTAATTTTTTCTACTTACATTCAATTGTACATGTTACATCATAAATTAATCAATGTTTATGTACAACTAAAAATAAACGTTTTTGTTTCCTACTTACGTGGCTCGCTAACTAGGTCAATCAATGCTAATGTACAACTAAAAAATATTATTTTAAATTACTTTTTTATATTTATTAAACATCAAATGGTAAAAGTTCTTGAAATTGATATATTTTTACCATTTGATGTTTAACAAGTGTGAATAATCTCACTTAAAATAATTTGTTTAATTACACATCCTCTTAGCCTAGTCACCGATCCAACCGATCCATATCATCAGTTTATGATGTGACATGACTAAAAACACTAAATTACATCAAGTACTATCAAATTCATAATTCAGCCCCCAAAGTTTTTGGGGCTTACAATTTACTACATAAAATACTTAATTTCATATAATGTAGCCCCTAATTTCAAATTTTAGTCGGAACACCTAAATTTCAGACCAATTTTCAAAATAGGGTTTGCAAAGATTTTCAAACCCTATATATATATATATATATATATATATATATATATATATATATATATATATATATATCATATGATGTCCACAAATTAAAATAGAGAATTGATATTTTCACAAGTGAAAGTGATAATTTCAAAAAGTACTCTCTCACATGAGAATAAACCCCATTTACTATTTATGTGAGAAATAGCTTGTTGAACTATCAAATTTACTTGTGAAAATATCAATTCCCTTAAATATACTATATTTTTAAGTTATTGATAATTTCATAATAGTCATTATGTTGTAAAAGCAATAAGTATAACTAAAAATTCAAAATACTGTTAAAAGTAGTATAAAAATATAGCTAAATACATATTTGCTCTGATAACATACATATTGCTAGCACTATCAGCAACCTATTTTTAATCTATAAATAATCAAAATAATTAACTCGATTAAAATGGTCAAAATTAACACTCATGACGAAAATTCTAGCTTAGGTGTTGTTTGTTTACCTCTTAACAGGTCTTAATAGACCACCTCTTATTCGCTAAGAGGGTAGATGTTGTTTGTTTTTTTTTGTTACCTCTGAATGCCTCTAAATGGTTGAGATAGAAAATCAAATTTAAATTATTCAGACATGCCTCTTAATGAACTTTGCTATTTTTTAGACACAAATACCCTCTTCAATATTATCAATTTTCTTGTGTATCCATGCCAACCACTGCCACCCATCGGTGCGACCACCGCCTCGCCACTTCCGACGCCACCAAATTTGCCCGAATTTCCTCTTCTCTTCAACCAACAGTTCTTTGGATTTGTTGATCTGATTTGTTCAACTACCACCAGACCACCAAATCTGCGGGGGGAGGAGGGGAGGAGGGGAGGGGAGGAGGGGAGGGGTGGGGCAGGGGCGGGGCAGGCGAGGGAGGAGGTGGGACAGGGATGGGGGAGGAGGGGGTGGGGCGGGGAGGAGGGAGGAGGTGGGTGGGGCAGGGGCAGGGGGAGGAAGGGGGTGGGGCGAGGGAGGAGGGGGGCGGGGTGGGGGCGGGGGTGGGGCGGGGCGGGGATGGGGGAGGAGGGAGAAGAAGAAGGCTGTGTTTTTATTTATTTTTTCAAGGGTTAAAATAGTAAAAATATGTTATTCAGACATTTTGAAAGAAGTAATTATCAAATAATATTTTTTTCATTCAGATACAATTCTATTTAGATATTCTATATTATTCAAATGTCTAAACTATCCAAATCTTAACAACTAATTTTATCAAACACAACCTTAGCCCCCAAAATTAAAAGGCCCACAAGAAGAAATAAGATGTGGTCATGCTACTTACCTTAATGCACACAAAAAGAATAAATGTAGATCTGGGGGACCATATCATGCCTCCCAAAAAAAAAATCAGACCCTAATTTTCATTATATATTTTCAATGTCCCCATAATTTTAAAAATACAATACCCCTAATCTATAAAATAGTCAAAATAAGGATCCTAATTCAAAGCAAAGACGCTATCCAGCCAGCTCCACAGAACCTAAAGATATTTGCCCCAGCCCCTTGAGAGAGACAACAGACATCTAATCTAATAATCGACTCAAAGAGCAGTGGCAGCAGCCACCACACTTCCTCGTAATTGAAATCTAATAATGCATCACTCAACTCAGTCTTTCTACAATAGCACAAATTCTGGCCAGTTCTTTGAGGAAGGAGGACAGCTGATAATTGACTTATAAATCCGTGTCATTCACAATTCCTCCCTCAAATTTCAATCTTTTCAAATTTGAAAAAGATCGAGGAAGGACAGCTGATAACGAACTCTAAAATAGTGTCATTCACAACAGTCCTTCTGGGGCGCCAGGGAAAGGCGGACCGGTCCAAGGACCTTTTTTTTTTGTTTTGAATCCCAAAAAATGCATAATATTTTTTTTAACTGAAATTTTTACAGAATACAGTGATTTAAGTGTATTTTAACTACATACAAAAAACAGGATTGTACAGTCCGTACATATATCCAAAATACACCTAGATCACTGTATTCTGTAAAAATTTAAATTGCAATAAATATTATACATTTTTTGTGAGTGAAAACAAAAAACAAAAAAATTTAAACCGGTCCCCTATAGACTTTTTCCCATTTGCAATTCCTAGTAGATAAGCTCAACTTTCAATATTTTCTAAGTAGATAAACACAACTTTTGGGGAAACACCAAATGAGCAGAACTCTATGATGAAGTCTATGAAGAAGTGGTCCGGCAAAGTTAAAGAAAAAACATAATCAAGAAAATAACGGCTAGGTCAGATAGAAGATGTCAGCATTGTTTATATTCTAACTAAATAACTGTCAAATATACAAATTATTACAAATATACAAATGATAATTTTTAATTTCTGCAGGACTAATGAAGCAGCTAATAGTACGAGTAACATCATCATAATGATTTCGAAATCATGAGAAATTTCGCAAACAACAATAACATCACTTCTATAAATCTTTTGAATATACTCCAAGAATATGCTTGCAGATGCTCTCTATCTGCTTCATACCCATTTGTCAAAAGTAAAATCTTATCCATATGCACTTTAAATCCCTAATCATGAGACTTCAATGAAAATTAATCCAACATAAGGTTCTCCACAAATTTTATTCCAAACCACCAAGATCATAGAGCAAGAACGAAAACATAATATAATGCAAATAATATCCAAGTCAAACTCAGAAAATCAACAAAAGGCATATTTATACTACGAGGAAATATTGCTTTGTACAGATTATTTGGTTTCTGGTCATATCAGGTAAACACGTATGGAAGGTCATCTCTGGTCTATATCTAACTACTGACTGGTTAGCATTTCGGAAGCACATATCCTGCTCTTCAAAGCAACACTAACCATCTTCAGATTCTCTTTCAAATACTCAGAAAAGGTTTTCTTTTGTTGTTATTTGATAAGTAGAACTGAGTAAAAACCTAAAATGCTACATGTACAAATTTATGACCTTATTTGTTAATAAGATGAAGACCCATTCCTCTGTCTACGCACCCGTTCTCCCCACGACATACTTCCACTCGCCTCCTTGTACATGCTTCTTCTCTTTAGCTCTGACTAACTGAGACTGCCAACGACTCTTCCATTCTCGCCTGTCCTCCATCTTCTGATTGAGAAAAAAATGTCCACGTAAATATGTGGCAGATAGGAAAAGAACCAAAAGCTTAAAGCAACTTACATAATCCGGAAATAGCTACAGTATACACATAACTGAAAGAAAATCATAACATGAAGATACAAAATGAATTCACAACTAAACAAGCATGTATATACATGCTTGTTTATGAAACTACTCCATCTTTTTTATAGGGAAATCCGGAAATGAATTACTAAGTCATAAGAGCAATATTCTTCAGTTTTTGGAATTAGTTGTCTTTGCATGCAAAATAGCTTGATGCAGTAAGCAATGAAGAAAAATAGCGACATAAAATACTACCAATGCAAATAGTGACTTAGAAAACTACAAGTGCCTTGACAAATAGCCATAAAATTGCAGCTGCACTTCAACGTAAACAATCGTCAAGGCAGCCAATTATTCTCTTATTTCTTAGATAAATCAAGTTGCTATTCTTTATTTCTTGTTTTAATTTTAAAAAAAAATCTAACATAGTTGAGGAACTGAAGTCGCGGGATAAGTTTCGGGGGCAGCAAAACAGAACATAATACGGAAACAAAACATCGTCTTTTCATATATTCCAAGTAAACATAATAAAGTTTACATCTTTATGTTATACAACTCAATCAAACCGTAATATAATACAGAATAGTGAAGTTAACTGGGTGCCTTAGAGACCAAAGATTCATATGTACCCATAATTAATTTAGAATTCCAAAAGAAGACAAGAACAACAAAACACCACAGAAAATCCTACCAACTAAAACCTTGATTGAGTACACAGAAATGAAAGAGCCACAAATTAAACTATACCCAATTGTGTACATAGCCTCATATCTAATATAATTATATTACTTAAAAAACACAAAAATCAGGTGTGACATACTACTTTAATACTATACATGGATCAATCAAAGAAACTGAAAAAAACAAGAATCCAGCAAGAAATTACCCAAATCCGCCTAAACCCGCTTTTAATTCCCATTAAACAACAACTAACCCAACCCAATTAAAAATACTTGTAAAATAAAACAAACACAAAGTATACACAGCCAAAAAGCCAAATAATTACGAAAATACGAACCTCATCATTCTTGTAACTTTTTCTCGCCGAGAAAGCAAAGTGAAGCCCCTTGGCCATGTCCTCATCATACAAAGCCCTCCGACCCGGATCCGACAACGTCTCGTAAGCCTCCTGCACCCTGAATAAACTTCTGCGTGTACTCCTCAACCAGACCCGGCGGCGACACATCAGGGTGATACTTCCGGGCCAACTGCTTGTACGCTTGCTTGATCTCCCCCAGCGTTCCGGTTTCGGGTATGCCCAGAAGCTCATAGAAGCTCATCGCCTCCGTGAACGACGGCGGAGGCGCTATCACATACTCATCGTTGATTGTGGCTCTGGTTTTGGAGGATCCGACCCTGGATTGGAGGGAAATACGGGGTTTTGGAAATTGGGTGTTGAAGGAGGAGTGGAGAATTGGATCAGTACCAGTAGTTGGGAGGAGAGATAATCGAGGAGGGTTGGTTCTTGTTGTTGGAGATGCTACGCCATAACTGCTGCTGCTGCTGCACATTTCTTGGTTTTCCTTTTCCGATCAAAGTTTTTATGGGAATTGGGGTTTTGAAGGAGAAGTGGAAGATGAGTAATTTTTTAATACATATATATATAAATTTGTGTATATGGTGGAGGGGTCCACCAAGTGTCCAAGTATTTGCTTATTGAAAGGAAACTAGGAAAAAGTGTTTTGCCTCCCGGGTTACACGGGGAAAAAAGTAAAAAAAATGATTAAAAACTTTAAGTGGACAAAAAAATTAAATACGAATGTATTTAAATTTTATATATTTGTGTTTTGACTCTAATAGAAAGTAAAAATATAAATTGATAAAATTTAAATATATTTATATTTAATTTTCGTGTTAACATAAAAGAGCTCTAAAAAGATTGGAGAATTATATTAATAGGGACAATAAAGATATAACACCCGAGTCTTACATCGAAAGATATGAGAAAATTTTATTTATATATGAGAAATCAAGTTACTAATAATAGTACCTTCAAGTCATGACCTTTTGAATGAGCCTGTGGTGAGTTAAGATGACCCAAGAAGATACTATTCGTTAGTGGTTTAAGGTTTTGTTTGGATGAATTTGATCCGAAATTTATTTCGAACTCACCCTGGTATTTCATATGGTATCAAATCCGACTCTCGAAAGTTCAGGATCGAATTATCCGATCTAGTTGCTGGAGATATATGTCTATATTTCATGAGTAAAAAATTATGATAAAATAAAAATTTTCAAACAGTTGACGGACTAAACTAGAAAAGATGAATTAATTATAATAATAAAACGTTGGTGAACACCACAATTTTTCACTCATGAAATATAGACATTATAAATATTAATATAAATTATATAATTCACCAATTTTTCAATACGAGAACCCCAAATATATTTATTTTTTCATAAATCATCTCATTCTTAAGTTTGAACAGATTTTACAATCACTGATACACACATCGAAACACATCTTTCATGTTAATAAAAATAATCCCACATAATAAAATAAGATTTCATAAGATAGAAATTAAGAAATAAATCACTTAACAAACAAAAAAGAGAGGAACCCTAAAATTTAATCAGTCAAACGTAATGCATCCTTTAAACATTTAACTGGTGACCATAATTAACAAGTAAGTACATGACAAGATTATAATGGTAAAAAGTCTATAATTAAACTTCTTATAAACAAATAACAAATACTTATAACATTAAGAAAATGATTAATCATAATCACAATGAGCATACACAGTAAATACCTAACATACAGCCAAACTCTATTAAAGAAAAATTCTATAGAATAATGCAGATTTGTGCAATTATTCAACATAAATAACGGAATAACAGAATAACAAGTAGTCTTTGTCATAATCACTCATTTAAATATGAAAAATAATTCTCCAAAACAAAGAAAACAAGATTGAAATCAACAATCTTATGAAGAAAATAAAATCTCACATGATTAAAAGGAAATCTAAGCTCCCATATAATAATTAGAGTAAATACTAGTTAAGAAAAGAAGGGTATATATACAAAATGAGATTTAGTAGAGTGTCTTCTCAAAAAAAAAAAGAGGATAATTCTGTCCAGATCTTTGATGAAGGTTGTAACTTTTTAAATAGGAAGAGAAAAGACAAAAAGGAAGAAAAAGAAAAGAAACGGATGAGAATTGGATAAGATTAATTATATTTTTCAGTATTTATCTAAGACGAATGAGACCTTATCCTAATAATAAATACTGAGATTTTATTACCAACCCTCGTATCAATGAAAATATTTGCCAATATTTATCCTAATAATGAGTACTGAGAGAAATATTTTTGTCTCCTAATATTTGTTTAATTGTTTAATTTTTAATATTATTTCAGGTATTAAATATAATTTTCTCGATCTCACTATTTTATGTCTAATAAATAGCACTTTTTTTTTCAATACAAGAACAATATAGGCAATTGATATTATAATTAATGTTATACAATCATTTTCTTAATACTTATGCACAACTCTATCACTTACTCTTCTCTTATACAAATGGATCCTTAATTTTGTCAACAAATTAAGCCATTCTAATTTTAATGAGATTTAGATATCAAATCTTATTAATAAGGGAACTGATATTTCTACATTTATTTTTGATATTTTCATATGATTCTCCCTCACATAAGCATATAGTGGGTTTATGTGAGAAGGAATCATGTGAAAATATCAAAAACACATATGAAAATAGTGTTCTCCTATTACTAATTTAGAACTTCATATATAAAATAAGATAAAATTTGGTACTACTATATTTGATATTACCAACTTCTTCCGATTCTTTTTCTCTCTTTTCTTTCTAGCTAAATCCTAACATGTATATTAATAAACTTTTATATCAAAGTGTTGGACAATAAATTCAAGGGATGGGGCCACTAAAATATAATTTTTAAATGCATATGGCTTCACTGAAATATTATTTTAATTATATTTTAGTGAGTCACATTCTTTGAATTCAGTATCCAACACTTAATTTCGATACTTAACATGTAGCCTAAGGTTAAGAAAACCCTTATAACCGAAACAAACCACCACTTCTCTCTTTACTCTTTGGATGAATACATTCCTTTTGTTGTCCACGTAATCCTTTTATAGCAAAAAGGCAAAAGCCTTTTGATTTCACACTTTGTCAGTCAACAGAATGAAAAGTTTTATTCTCCTTGAGGGAACCCACCATTTGCTTTTGGTTACGACTTACAAGTTACAACCTTCCGAATTTCCTGCTAATTTTGTCAGGGTGGGTGAAAAGTTTCTAACATAACCTTCGTTTTAGATATTTGAAAAGAATTTTTCTTCTTCTTCTTTTGAGAGTCCGCCCCTAAATCTTTTTTCTTTTTTGGTCTTTATTGTTTGATAATACTGTCTTCGTTCTTTAATATAAGTCGTTTTAGAAAAATATTTTTGTTTCTTAATATAAGTGGTTTGAGAATTTTAAGTAAATATTAATTACTTAGTTTTCAATATTACCCCAAACATTAAATATAACTTTGGTTTTTCTATTATTATCTGTCTAATAAATAACACTTTTTTTTCTAATACAATGGCAATATAAAGAATTAATATTATATTTAATGCTTTACAATCATTTCCTTAATACTTATGCACAACTCTAAAACGACTTATATTAAGGAACAAATAGAGTAATTTGTTTTCCTTTCTTGTGGAGTTTGTTTTCCTCTTTTTGTAGAACTTCTTTTCTTCATTGGATGATTGATTTCTTTTTATTTGTGGGAGAGTTCGTTATCATCTCTTGTGAAATCTTGTATTCTTCGTTTCGGATTGACGAGGATAGGTCTTTTCAAATTTAGTTATCGCAACGACTTGTTATTCTATTGCTCGTGTTTAAAACTACCTCGTATGCACATATTTTATATTATGTTTTGAAATATAACTGTTTCTCAAAAGTATTTGTGATTTTTAATAATTGTTGCTACAATAGGCAATCTTCCTTATAATTATCTCTAATTTGTTTGAAAGAATTAACATTTCAGTTGTTGCTATTGCATTTTTTATCCATTTTTGTAAGTTTGTAATAGATTATAATTTAATATACTTTAATATTTTAAACTGTTTGATTAAAAAAAATAAAATTAGATGCACAAACTCTTATATTTAAATCAGGCGATCATTTAATTAATTTCCTAAACTGCCATAAATATTCAATAATTTTCATTATTATGATCGGATTACGAGGATCTGATCTTCCTGCATGCACCACACCAAACCAAGACTAATCTGGGAAAAAAAAATTACTCCCTATATATGTCTTAAAAACCATTTCCATTTGAATTTGGTTTTAATTAATTTGCGAAATTCAAATATTTAAATTATAGTACAAATTTAATCAAAATTGCATTAATGTTACATTAATTATCATATACATTAATCAAAATTAAATACACTCACAATAGTTTCTATATATATATATATATATATTTGCCCCTGCTCAACTTGATTGCTCTTTCTTATCAATTGCAAGTTTCTACTCCCTCTTCTTCTTCATTCCATTTTTTTACCTACTAATTTCCGCCCTTAATATTATGCACTAATGGGAATTAGCAGAAAGAGCTTGAAAGTAAACAAGCTTTTTGAATGGTTTGGAAAACAGTCAAAGACAGTAAAAATTTTAATCGCCGTGGTGATTTTAATATCTTGTTTGGTGGGTGTAAACATTTTTGTGGAATATAACAATATACTCTTCTTTTCTCTTGCCTCAGAAACAATCCATGCCTTTGGGATCATGGTCCTCGTATACAAGCTCACTAGAAAGAAGACATGCTCTGGTAAATTTTTTTATATATTTAATTTGTCATTAATTTTCATTTCTTGGTATGTCCCACAAAGTTTGTCATTTTTTAAAATCTAGATATATAGCTTCTTCTTATTATTATTATTTTATTTTTATTTCTTTTCCTCTAAGCTTTTTTTTTTTCTTCTTTTTCCCAATATCATATTAGGATTAAGAAATGAAGAAATCTTTTGTAATAAATGTTCATGATTTGATATGGAGATTTGGCTTGAGACTTGTTTGGGTCATTGGTTAAAGCCAAATCAAGAGTAATTAATTATGGTAAATTTCCTATGACCACATGAGGTTTCACTAATTTCCCACATGACCAGTCTAGAAAGTTACACAGGTTATGTTTGTTAGCAAGTATTATAATCCATGGGATTATAATCCCAATACTATTAATTCTAGAATTATAATCTCGGGATTATAATTATAATTCTAAGACTATTAAGCCATTTTATAATCTCTACTCTCTAGACTAGTAATAGTCTCATGTCTAAATTTGAAAACATAAACGAGACATTTTGGATTAATAATCTTATCCCTATTCCCAAGTATAATCATTGCAAACAAACATAAGGTGAAGTAAAAAAGTTATATTTAAATTCTCATTTAATTGTATAGTTTTCTATACATGACTAGTGATATTCCATAAATATGCATAGAGAATATAAATAAGACAATTAATACTAAGGGTATTATTTAAGGTAAGCAGATATTTAATTTGAGACTACCTAAAATAATAATAAGAAGTTATATCCTAGGGGCGGAGGGAGTATTTTTTATGGTATTTTTCCTACTAATTTTTAAGTAAATTTTGTGCTTTGTTTCTTCAGGACTCTCCCTAAAAACTCAATGCATTACTGCTGTAGTCCTTGGAGGGAAAGTTATATGCTTTTTGGTTGAAAGAATCGGCTATGTAATTGGTTTGCCTCATTTAGCTGCATTTCTTGCAACTTGTTGGGTCATTTACATGATGAGGGGAAAACTCAAGTCCACTTACAATAGAGAACTTGACAATTTACCACTACTTCATATGGTAATCCAATTCCTTGCTTTTTATTTGAATGAAATACTACATGTTTCACGTTTTCATTTCTGCAGCATATCTTATGTTCTGTATTCAAATGAGAAAAAATGCTTCCTAATTGACCTTTTTTTACCCTAATGAATTGATCATTTGAGAATATATTATTAATCGGATATCGAGGTCAGAGCTGGTCGTAGTGGTTGAAGTAACAAGGTATACTTTCTATTTTGGGATGTCCAATAATGGATGTCATAGTTAAGATTTGATGAAAGAGACTTGTGTAACCACTCGAATCGACTCAATTCAATCCAATCTCGGATCAAGCATCAATTTTTTTGTCTTAGAATAAAAAATTTACCATCAAATAAAGTCTCTCATCTATGTCTCTTGGGCTATAGTCTCATTTCAATAATAAAATTTGCCTTTTGCTATTTTTTATAGGAATTTCTTAACATGTGCCCTAAGGGCACATGCTAAGCACACAGTTCAAGAGTACCATTGAGTACTCTTCGCAAGAGTACCATTGAGTTATTTTTATCCCACCAATCCATTATAGGGTCCGAAAAAGTCAAAAGCCATAACGATGAAACCCTACTCTCCAACACCCTATTATGGGTAGACTTGGCAAAAGGGCGGGCTTGACCCAAACAGGGTCGGGCGAGCGGCGGACGGGCCAAAACGGCCCAACTTTTGCTGGGCTAGAAATGTGCAGCCCAAAAGCCCGGCCCGCCCGCGGGCCTAGACCGATTTATATCTATATTTTGCTATTTTTTTGGAATTTGGCCCAAACGGGTCGGGTGAGCTGCGAGCCGGGCCGTCGGCTGTATATAACTAATGAAAGTCATTTGTACCGGTACTACATTATTTCAATTTGTTACTCTTGAATGATACTAATCTTAAACCTTTTGCACAGTAAAAATATACTCCCTCCGTCCTATAATAAGTAATGTTTTAGGTGATTTTATTTGTCCCAAATTATTTGATATTTTAGAAAATCTAGGAGCATTAATTACAATATTTCCAAAATTACCCTTCATTACTCCTACTTCAATACCCAGATGCTTTTAACTCTCTCTCTCTCTCCTTATTAACACAAAGGATATTATAGACAAATGATACTATATTTAATGCTATACAATCATTTCCTTAATGATTGTGCCCAACTCTAAAACATCACTTATTATGGAACGGAGGGAGTATCTTACATTCTGATGTGGGATTGAAATATTGCCTTTATTTTTCAGGTGGTTCCTGTTGGTATCCTTGCCATTGTGGTCCATCCTGGTATTGGAAACAGAATAATAAACATACTCTGGGCATTTAGTGTGATTTTGAGTTCAGTATCCATGTTGCCTCAGCTGCGCTTGATGCAAAATGGAAAGGTTAATTTGGCTTCCTACCTATTTTTTTTTCTTTCAGCTTAATTTGTGTTGATATTATTTAAAACAAGTGAAAATTATTAATTTTTTTCACCTCATTAATTGTACTATTTTTTTTCTGTGTGTTCAGATGGTCGAACCTTTTACAGCACTTTATGTATTTGCACTTGGTGTTTCAAGATTTTTGGGCTTTTGTTATTGGATAATTATGGTATGTAAGGTTACTACTTTTTATGACAAAATGTAATGCCAACAAAAGAATTCAACTGAAGATCTAACAAAACCTGGAATTATTGATAAAAGGAGAGTAAGTTGCACTTTGTATCCCCCTAGTTTATTCCATTTTGCATATTACATTCTATAATTCAAAACGTTGCACTTTGTATCCCAACCTTTATACGAGTTAGCACATAACACCCCCGGCCCAAAATTTCGTTGCTAAAAGTGTAAAATCCATCGCTAACTGAGTTTGGGTCGGGGTGTTATGTGCTGGCTTTTGTAAAGATTGGGATGCAAATTGCAACATTTTGAATTGTAGTATGTAAGGTGAAAAATGTGGTAAATTTAGAGGATACAAAGTGAAATTAACTCAAAAAATTTGTCTTACTGCTTTTTTATTTGTAAACTGATAAATCCATAACATAAAATAATATTTACACACGAAAATCGCCACTATAAATCCTATAGCAACGGAAAAAACTGTCGTTATACATCTATAACGACTTTTTATTTTTATGTTTTACTCTCTTATGCATATTTTTACTCTCCTTTTTTTGGTGCAATGGAGGGTAAAGGCCAAAAAACCAAATAAGTAAGTTCATACAAACTATTACGTAATTAGAACAATCGCCCGCTAACCTCTTCTATTTAAATTTCTTCTTCTTCAGGTACGTGTGCGTGTCAGATGACTAGTAATTATAATGTTTTAGTTACCTATTTGAAGAGTGATTAGTTATCATGGGACAATTTATTTGTGTTCAATTCAATATATATATATATATATATATAACATTAAGGCAATTGTTTTGGTAGGTTTATAACACAGGCGGCCAAGTATCTGTTCCTTGGAGGATATGGAGGAATATGGCCACTGGTGGATTTTATTTCAGAATTTATACAATCTTTTATCTTGGCTGATTTTTGTTATTACTATGTCATAAGGTGATCTCCCTTCCATTCAACACTTGACCGATTTTTATACTTGTTCAGTTTCACAAAAAGAGTTTCACTTTCAAATTTTATAAATATTAATGCCTCTAAAATTAATAAGTTCTTGGTTTAATAATAGTGACTTGAGAACATGGTATGGGTTTATACCAAAGTCGATAAAAATAGAACTACGTACTTTTGTATAATAGAAAAATTTGACAAATGAGACTCCTTTTGTGAAAAAAGTCCTATTTTTTGGACCGGTCTAGCGACCGGTCTTTTATATATATATATTTTTTACTAACTCCCAAAAAATATATAATATTTATTCCAACGGAAATTCTTACAATATTCAGTGTTTTTTGTGAGATTTGGATAATAAAAAAGAGAGGGTGTGATAGTTATACTTCTTCCATCACCCTTGCTTAGCCATCTCTCTTTTATCTTGATTTGCAGTGTAATTCATAACCGGCAATTGATGAAGCTCTCTTCAATTCACTAGACTAGAATTTTCACTTCAAAAGTCGGAGGGGGTTGCCTGAAGAGTGATCAATGAGAACTTTTTTGTCCTTTCCCTTTAAAACTCAATTTAGATGGCTGGTGGTGTAAACAGTTGATTTTTCAAAATATTTATGTGTAAGCACTCTTCGTTTACTTTTCCTTTCAACGAAAAAGCAGGACTTTGTTTATCAACTGCATTCATCAAAATACATTTGTGCTAAGTTTACATTGCAAGAATGAAACTTTGAAAGTGAGAATCAAATGACTCATTTTTATAGAATAATTTTTTTTGTTCGGTTGTTTTATTGGAATGACCGAAGATCTCTCCTGATCAGAAACTGTCTTTCGGCCTCCAATTCAGTAAGTAGATGATTAAGAAAATAATAATAAAACGACTCAGCTTCTAGCGTCAATGTTAACGCCAAGATCCAATTGTTCGTCAAATCACAAAACAACAAGCTAAATTCTGCACAGAAAACGAGAGAACAAATTGATGAGCCTGACGGCCAAGGCTGTCAGGGATAGCTTCGATGGTGTGAGAGTAAGTACATGTTGGAAAAAGTTAATAATGGAGGTACATTAATGCTTGAGTGCGTAAATTAGACGAACTGTAGTTACCTATAACTTAGGTATAACCGTGTATTTATAGTTATTTACACCGTTTTAGTGCGCCCGTCTCCCAGTAAGAATAGGACTCCTTATAACAACAGTTATCATATTTCAATAGGAGTCGATCTCTTTTTAAGAAGTCGAAAACCAATCCGGACTAAAGCATATTTATTTATATCTAGTAGATCGTGACCCCTTCACTGCAGTCTTCCACGTTTACGGTTGGAAATGACTTATTGTTGAAGATAAAATTTATTTAGTAAAAAATATTTCACCCGCTTCAAAAATATAAAATTATTTTTTAAAACAAAATCAGTTTAAGATATTTTAAAATTAAAAATTAAAATAAATTTACTTTTTAGTTAATACAATATGAATATCACAAATTATCTAAAAAATATTATTCATTATAAAATTTTATTAATTCATAATTTGTAAAGAATCATCTCAATTTTAATATGAAAATATTTTAAATTGACTTTCAAAATAATAATCTTATAATTTAGAACATATGAGATACTACTACTATGAAATACCATATTTTCTCATATATTATATAGTCCTCGATAGATGTCCTCCAAATAAACTTTTTTTAAAGACAAAAATACAAATTAACTATTAATAGTCCAGTCCAATATTGACTCTAAGCTATATTTGTTTGCAATGATTATAATTTCAAGATTATAATCAGATATTATAATCTCAAAACTATTAATCCTAGAATTATAATTCCAGGATTATAACTCTGTTAGTAATCTGAAAATGAAACTATATATATATTAACTTATCTCAAAATAAATTTGTCAAGGCTAGTACTTGGTACTATGTACTTAAGACAATTATATCTTCCGTAAGGTGCTCAAAGTTGATAGCACTTGTCTCCCAGGATACAATGACAATCGTATGCTATAGTAGCACTCCCAATAGCATACACAACGAACCAAAATAAAATGTTATGTTTCTCTCTCTGAAAATAAACTCTAACTAATTGATGAAATGAAGAAAACTAAAAGACTAGAATGCTTGTGAATTGAATGATCTTCGAATGACAACACCCACATCTATTTATAGGAGGGTAAGTGACCCATCAAAAGAGACACATCTCACTGAAAAGATGCCTTTAATCCAAAATGACGTAGTTTTAAAGCGTAGCAGAATAGACGCGTCCGTTCGGACCCATAAAACGATGTAATTTCAGGCTTAGCAGAAAAGGCGCGATAAAACGACGTAGTTTTGGGACATCCGTTCAGACTGATACCCTTTCAGCAGATAGCGTTTCTCAAAACGACACAATTTTGATAATAATAATAAATAATATTTATTAAAACGACACAGTTTTGACAATCGAACTAAAATAAAATTTAAATTAAATTTTGTCTAAAAAGTTATATACAAGGACCCAGACCCACGAACCTTGAGCCCGGCCAGTCGGCGGCGCTTGTGTAGGTTCAAACCAAACCTTGGCTAGGTCCTCTCCCTTCCACAAAAGTGGGGTGCCCCTTGGGTCCCGAACCCAAGAGCAACTTTTTTGTATATAAACACATTAAATTTTTAGTTCTTAACCGATGTGAGACTTGACTTCCCACATGTATTTATTATCATTTATCATTTCTAAGGATGATTTTTGTGAGTTAATATCTCATTTATTACTCCATGAATTTGAGCCTTCCAAATACTTAATTTAATATACTCATGGAGTAGAACACATTAATATATGAAATTATTAAAATTAATTAATGACACCCACATTAAATTAGGCTCAAATTCTAACAAACTCAAGACTAGTAATACAGTTTATAATATCTAAACTATTAGTCTAAAGTCTAAATTTAAAAACAAACAAGATATTTAGGATTAATAGTCCTATCCCAAGTATAATTCTTGCAAACAAACCATAAAATAAGTTACATTTGGCGGTAGTAGCGTTTGCAACGTTTGAACCTTCAAATGCATCACACTAATTTTAGCGTGCTGCGTTTAAATCCCAAATACTACGTTTGTGTGTAAAATAAGTTAGGTTTAAGATAAGTTATTACTCCCTCCGTCCCTTAATATATAACGTTTTAGAGTTTCACATTTATCCCTAATTATTTGACGTTTGTTCCAATTTAAGAGAATTGGTCATAATTTTTCTAAAATTACCCCTCGTTACTCTGCCTAATTTTTTAATCTTTATTCACAATTGCCAATACTTTTAAGTTTTGTTCTCTCCTTATCGCAACAAAACTTTTCCACTTTTTTCTTCCCCCTCTTTTTTTCTCTTGTTTATCGCGTCTAAAGAATTGGATAAGTGTTATAAAACTATAAATAGTATGTGGATTTCTAGATTCATTCCTACCCCTCTTTCTTGTAACCACCTTTGAGTTTTGAAACTCTCATATCCTTTAATATTTGAAACTCCTATGGCCTTTGAGTTTTGAAATTTTCAAGTATTTATGTACATGTGCCTATAAATTAGAGCATTATCAAGAGAATGAAACACACTTTAGAATGAAATGAAATAGTTCTCTTATTCGCTCTCTTGATTGTTTTCTCATATTATATATTACAACACGTTATCAGTATGATTCTCTAATCTTTCAAGTTGTAAATACCATATTGGTTTCATCTTCTGAAAACTCAAATATCTAACTTTTAGAGTATATATATTTCTAAAAATTCCTCTCATCAGTTACGCTGGCAAGCAATTGAAAGGAGAATGATGACTGATAAAATTCATCTCAGTTCTAAATGATTCGTGTTCTAAAAAGATAAGTTTACTTACTTCTCTGAGATTATGTTTATATTATGCTTATATGATTTTACTTGTTAATGTGATATAACCTATATTTTGTATATCACTTATTGTTTCATGGGCCTCAAATTTTCAGTCAATTTGGTGGCATTCATATTTTATAACTTGATGCTTTGAAAAATATTAATCAACAAGAACACAATGAACTTGTAAACTTTTGATATATAGTTAATCCATGAAAAATATAATCCAAAATTTAGTTGGCTATACGTACTTACATGCCTCTTATACATTTGATCTGGTGTGATACTCGATAACTAAATAAAAATTGTCTACTTTAGTTTGATAAGCATTTGATAGCTAGTTACTATATAATTCATTAATATTTATCTGGGTAAATTAAACAATTTTTATCTAATAATTAATCACCTACATTTTTCTTTGAGATGTAAATTAATACTCCGGTGACAAAATGATAAAGAAAATAAGAGATTGACTTGGATATATTAATTTGGTCTTGCTCTTTTCTCCTTGTTAACTTCAAATGTGGGGAACCGAGTTATATATATATAGCAACATCTTGAAAATTTGTATGCATCATGTTATGTGTATTATTGTGGTTGATTAATGTCTCGATTGTGTTTAGTTTTTACACGTTCTCAAGTCTTTAATATTTCAGTTTCTTTAATTATTACTGCAACATTTATTGTAACAAATTTAATAAAAAATAATAAACTTACATATGATCAAAAATGTGATAAATTTATGAAATTTGGATCCAAAGAAAATAATAACTCTAAGGTACGTATGTGAAACTCGCATTTCAATATGGTAGGAGTACAGAGTACTTGATCATTTCATAGATTTTACGTCCAACTAACTTGTGACATATGCAAAGTTAATTGATAAAAATACAAAATTTGCAAGCTGCTTGTAAATTGGACTAGGAAAGGTGGAAGGGTAGCATGTGAAGCCGAGCAACCATGTGAGTCTTGATGGTAGCTACTTAATTTGAATACAAAGAAAGCTAATTAAAAATAATATTTTTTACAAGAAAATTTTGATAATTTTTGCAAAATTGCACTCATAAATATATATAATTTATTATTTATGTGAAAAGAATCGTAACTAATTAATTAGTAATTATCTGTGTTATAAAACGATCATGGGAACGTCTTAAATTTCTCTGAGCCTATCACTTTTCCTAGTTTGATAAAGCAGTTTTATGAGAATATACTAGCGGGTAAAAATGATTTTGGAGAAATGTTTTTCACCAAAGATCAGTTTTTTATGTTTGATCAACATAAAATATGCAAAGACTTGAACTTGGATGTGAAAATTCTTAAGTTGACAAAAATAAATGCATTTTCAGAACTACTAATTTTTCTCAAGTAAACTTTAAAAAGTTTTTAAGGTTTTATGTGAGTCATTTGTTCCCAAAGTATTCTGCACATCTCCCAGATATTTAAACATGAAATTTTTCGAAGGGAATGTGAGGGAGATTGGTTGGGTGCACGCTCACTCATGACTCAACACAAAAATATCTATCGCCTTTGCAAAAAAAATTACTCGTTTTATCTTCCGGATTATAATACACATATTACAATGTTTGGATCTTATATTATAGTAAATCAAAAGTTTACTAATATTTTTAATGTTTGGCATAACCGGTTAAGTCATCCCGGATCAATAATGATGCAAAAAATTATTAAAAATTCATGTGGACCTGTGGTCATCTATTGAAAAATCAGAAGATTTTTCAATCTAATGAATTTTCATGTGTTGCTTTTTCCCATGACAAATTAATTATAAGACCATCACCAACTAAAGTTGAGATTGAATCCCCAAGATTTCTAAAACGTATTCAAGGAGATATTTGTGGGCCTATTCACCCACTATATGGACCATTTAGATATTTTATGGTTTTAATAGATGCATCTACAAAATGGTCATATGTGTGTTTATTGTCAACTCGCAACCTGGCGTTTGCGATATTTCTTACTCAAATTATTAGATTACGAGCACAATTTTCAGATCATACAATCAACACTATTTGTCTTGACAATGCTTGTGAATTAACATACCAAATTTTTAATGATTATTGCATGTCACTTGAGATAAACAATGAACATCTTGTTGCCCATGTTCATACTTAGAATGATTTTGCTGAATCATTTATTAAACGCCTCCAGTTAATTGCAAGACCATTGCAACATTGATACGCATCAGGCCAATAAGTTATCATAAATTTTTTCTCATTAATGTAATTGGGTCATGGTCAGGAACCAAATATTTCCCATCTAAGATTTTTTAGATGTGCAGTATATGTTCTAATTTCTCCACCACAACGCACAAAGATGGATCCTCAAAGGAGGTAAGGAATATATGTTGGATATAAATGTCCATATATAATTAAATATTTAGAACCATTAATAGGAGATTTATTTACGACTAGGTTTGCCGATTATCATTTTGATGAATCAATTTTTCCGACATTTGGGGGAGAATATAAGTAGCTGGAAAAAGATATTTCTTGGAATACATTATCATTATCTAGTTTTGATCCTCGCAATGTGAACTTGAAGTTCAAAAGATAATTCATTTGCAAAATATAGCAAATCAGTTGCCAGACACATTCACATACCAAAAGAGAGTAACTAAATCTCATATACCATGCACCTGCAAATGTTCCAATTATAATGGATGTCCCTGTAGGACAATGTGTATGCACGCCAGAAGCGTGGGAGACCAATCGGTTCCAAAGATAAAAATCCTCGAGAAAAAAAGAGAGCAAATATTCAAGATGGTCAGAACGAGGAAATATAAGCTTTAGAAGATACCTTTGACATAATTGATAAAATTTCGAAAGACATTCAGGTACCTAAAACTAATAAAAATAACGAGATCTCGATACAGTATATATACATATAGGAGAAATATTGGATATAAATAAAATTGTTGTCGACAAAATATTTTCATGTAAAGTTGCTATTGATATTACCAGAAGTAATAATCATGAATATGAACCACAAGATGTTGATGAATGTCAACGTATAAATGATTGGCCAATGTAGAAAGAGGGATTCAAGCATAATTAATTTCAGAAAGTAAACGTGAAGTTTTTGGACCTATAGTCCGAATACTTATAGGTGTAATGTTTGTTCGATACAAATGGGTATTTGTACGTAAACGAAATAAGAAAAATAAAATTATAAGGTAAAAACCAAACTTTTAGCACAAAGTTTTTCGCAGAGACCTAGTATTGATTATGAAAAAAACATATGCTCATGTAATGGACTTACATTTATATTTAAATTTTTAATTAGCTTGGTAGCAAAAGAAAATTGGGATATGCGATTAATGGATGTTGTTACAACATATCTATATGGATCACTAGATAATGATATCTACATGAAAATCCTTGAAAGATATAAAATGCTTGAACCATATAATTCGAATCCCCGAGAAGTTTACTCAATTAATTTGAAAAGGTCCCTATATAGGTTAAAACAATCAGGACGCATGTGGTATAATCGTCTTAGTGAATATTTATTGAAAGAATGGTATAATAATAACCCTATATGCCCATGTGTTTTTATAAAGAAGTCAGAATCAGGTTTTGCTATTATTGTTGTGTATGTTGATGATTTAAATATTATTGGAACCTATGGAGAGATACCAAAGACAATATATTATTTAAAGAAAAAATTTGATATAAAAGATTTGGGATTTTTTTTTTGTCTCAGCCTGTAGATTGAGTATTTAGCAAATGGAATTCTTATTAATCAATCAACTTACACGGAGAAGGTCCTTAAAAGATTTTATATGGATAAAGTGTTGAGTTTGTACGAAATTGTGACGCAATAATATTACAAAATAAACGGAAGCATGATATATCAGAGTTTAAAAAATTTCTACAAAATCATTACCTGGATCATCCTTTATGCAAATTATTAATTTAAAACGATAAATAAAAAGTTATGGAATCATACTCTTGTAGAACGAAGCTTCCACATGTACGAGTTCAACTTTTTGTTCTTCGTGATCTCCTTGAATTTCCGGGTTAGATTCTTTCCTTTGATCAACGTTAGCCACCCAAGTGTTTGGCCTCTATAGGTGATCCACCAACGAAGAGAAATTATTCAAGAAGGAGGGTGGTTGGCTAAACCCTAGTTTTCTATCCTTTATAGAAAAGGAGTACTCTCCAACAATTGAAATTGCATCAACCAATATCTATTATAAGACTCATCTTATATATATATTGGTCAACCCTTCTAATCCTATTAGACATAGGGTTTCATTTAATTAATTAAACTTCCCAATCATATTGGGATTTATTAATTAAAATTATTTAATTAATTTGTCTCCTAATCTTATTAAGAATAAATGAGAGTACTAATATTAAATTAATTCCTAAACTCCTTTAAAAATTAAAATAATAATAATTGTAATAATATTAATAAGACTCCTCTTATTAATTTATATTTAATATTTTTAAAATATTAAATAATAAACATTAAGTTATTTAATTTATTCTATCACATAGATCAAATTAATTACACTTAATGTATTATTACGATTATGTCATTACCTTCTTAAATAATTATTCTTCCTTTTATGGTATGACCCTTTAGGTTCTCCATATTAAACCGGTTGTGAATAAATCAATTAGAACAATTCTAATCTTATTTAAATAAATTAATTAATTAAACTAAAAATCTATTTAAATAAATAATATTTATTCTACAATAGGGATAAGCCTCCCTAGCGATCAACGACTTTTCAAATAATATAGATTTTAACATTAATCATAAAAGAACATGTGAGTAAATAGTTACCGTACAATTCAATCCTTGCACCATACAATGTCCCATTTAAATATAAGACATGAAATTACTGTCAAGTCTTATTTTATTTAATTATATGTATTTCGATTATGCACAACTCCAAATAATGCAAATTAGAAACTCCTTTCTAATTTTATTTTATTTTGGCCAAGGACTACTGGGTTGTCATTTAACGAATCACATATGACATAGTTCTTCTTTTATTAGAAGTGGTAGATTCTTTATTGATCATTCATTATCTCCATATGTAACTCATTATACCCAAGCATACCCTTTGATATACCCTACGGGTTTTTAAGGAATAAGTCAAAGTATAATTCATTACATACAAGATACTATGATGATCTCAAGTCCAAGTATCACTTGTACTACTATCACATTAGGAATTCCTATTGACAGACAAGTAAAACTCCATTAGGTATTCCATAGTGAGTCACGTTCAGTGAACTTATTCTCCAATAAGCACCTACATACTTACTTTAGTGTCTCCACATAAATGATCATGAGATCAATCATCCTCATCCAATGAGCAAGCAACATATGTACCAATCTATCCGGATTTATTAATCCTCTTTTTAGTAATCCAACGATTGGGAACTATTTTAGTTTTAAGCTTTCTAAGAATTTAGATCTCATTAGTATGATCAACATTATGATTCTAAAAGCATTACTTAAAATTATGGGTTATTTACATATTATAAAAAACAGCATCATGTAGATAATTAAATGCCTTTAATAAATGAATATTTTTATTAATAAATAAATAAGATTATTTACAAAGTATGTGATTTATCATCATACATGATTGACTTATATGCACACTACTATCATAAAGCACATCCATTGAGTATCCCAATGATTGTTCGATCACTTGATGTGAAAAATGATCCTTTTAGACCTCGTGAGAATAATGAAGAATTACTTGGTCCTGAAGTACCATACCTCAGTGCAATTGGTGCACTAATGTATCTTGCTAATAATACACAACTTGATATATCATTCTCTTTGAATTTGCTAGCAAGATATAGTTCTTCTACTACCCCTACATTGGAATGGAGATAAACATATTTTTCGTTACCTGCGAGGAACTATGTATATGGGCTTATTTTATTAAATAATGATAATTATGAATTAGTTGGATATGTTGATGCATGATATTTATCTGATCCATATAAAGGTCGATCTCAAACAGGTTATCTCTTTATGTGTGGTGATGCTGCTATATCATGGAGATCCACGAAGCAAACATTAGTTGCCACTTCATCTAATCATGCTGAAATACTTGCAATCCATGAAGCAAGTCGAGAATTGTATGTGGGTGAGATCAATGACTCAACATATTCATGAAACATGCGGTTTATCCTCCAGCAAAGGAACTCCAACCATTCTGTATTAAAATAATGCTGCATGTATAGCTCAATTAAAGGGAGGATACATCAAAGGAGATAGAACAAAACACATTTTACCAAAATTCTTTTTTACACCTGACCTTGATAAGTGCGGTGACATTGATGTTCAGTAAATTCGCTCAAAAGATAATCTAGCAGTTTTGTTTACCAAAACATTACCAACTACAACGTTTGAAGGATTGCGGCGCAATATTGAAATGCGACAACTGAAGGACTTAAGGTGATACATTCATGAGGGGGAGCTAATACGCGATGTACTCTTTTTTCCTTAACCAAGGTTTTTTCCCATTAGATTTTTTCTGATAAGGTTTTTAATGAGGCAGCTTTCAATGCGTATGGCTGTACAATAGACATCCAAGGGGCAGTGTTATAAAACTATACATAGTATGTGGATGGCTATATTCATTCCTACCCATCTTTCTTATAATGACCAAAAGTTTTGAAACTCCCATGTCTTTTAAGCTTTGAAACTCATACGGCCTTTGAATTTTGAAACTTTCAAGTATTTATGTACATGTGCCTATAAATAGGAGCATTATCAAGAGAATGAAACACACTTTAGAATGAAATGAATTAGTTTTCTTATTCTCTCTAATATTTTCTCATATTATATTTTACAACAATAAATTGTTTTATGGGGATGGAGAGAGAGACCAATGAGTAAATGAGACTAATGAGTTTTTTAAAAAAGAATTATGAGAAAATGTGTGAGATAAAGTATGAGATAATTATGATAAGATAAAGATTTAAGGGTATTATAGACAATTGAGTATTATATTTAATGTTTTTCAATCATTATATTAATTATTGTGCACACCTCTAAAACATCCTATATTAAGAGTATCTCCAACCGTCTCTTCAACCACTTTGGGATACTCAAATAGGTGAGCCACATTAGAAAAATCCTCTCCAACAGCCTCTTCAAACTTAGTCATCAAATCTGCAATCTCATTCCCACTCTTCAAATCTACAATCAAAGGCTAAAAATATTTATTACGCTTGACGGGTTTAATGTACAACTCATTAAATTGAAGAGATTGATGAGACACAAAATATGAAAGTAGCAAATAATGCTTCTCAAATTGCCACGTAGGTCAACAAATATTAATTTGAAGAGTTTTTTTTGTTACTACTCTTGGAGATGCTCTAAGGGAAGAGGGAGTACTACAAAACAAGATTGTCAAATGCCTTTGGATTTTTAAACAATCCAACCACATTAAAGTAACCAAACGTAGCCTAATAGCACCGGTATAACCAAAGTTTTTAACTATTTTAAGCCAAACGCGGAAGGTAGAGCTAATAAGCCACCTTACATTTTGGGATCGAGTTAAAAACTGTTGGGTTTTTTTCAGAAGCAAATGTAACGGGCATACCGTTTGGCGTTTGCTTCCCCTGCTTACACCCTTCCCCCATTTTATCTCTCTTCCCCCATGGAGAAATATTGAGAGAAATATCACATATATGCATGTATACATACACGTATATATACAGAGAAATCTATCATCATCAACCTCATTTCTAGACATTTCAACGCTTTATCTGATTTTGATCAATCTTGATATTTCATGTGATAAACTAGCACTTTAGCGTCCTACCCATTTGCCAAGAGACCCAAAAAGGTGATTATTTTACCCCCATTGATTTTATTTGTACGGAATTGATTTTGTTTGTATGGAATTGATTTTGTTTATCATTTTTATTCAATGTAGGAATACTTGTATTCATTGATTTTATTTTTGGGGAAATGTTGATGTTTGATTTTGATTAATTTCAGGAATTTGGATTTGGGTCGAGAAAATTTTAATTACTTTTTAACCTCTCCATTTTATGATAAATGGGGGGATTATCTTCTGACAATGTGCATGGGCTTATATTGGCTATCTCCTCGAGTGTTTTCATTGGCTCCAGCTTTATTATTAAGAAAAAGGGTCTTATGAAGGCAGGGGCTTCTGGTACCAGAGCAGGTACAATTTAATTCCTTAGTTCATATTTATGAATATTTGTTAACGCAGACACACATTTATGTAATTTTATTTATTTTTAATTAGAAGCTTGAAATGTTTAGGGGAAAAAATTAAAAAAAATTAGTAGCTTAAGGTTTTACCATTGTAGCAAGCAATGCATTTGTTTGGTGCAGCGGATTTTTACCGGGTTATAGCTTGTATAACTTAAAATAAGCTGATGTGTTTGGTGTATCTTATACGAATGAATAAGCTATAATCAGATAATGCACAAGTGGCTCAAAGGGTGATTATCTGAATATGAATTTTGCAGTCATTTAGAATCTTCTGAATTTGAGAATACCTGCAAGTAAATTTATTAAACCCTTGATATATATATGAATTAACTGATTGTCGTAATTTGGATATGATAATCTTTAGATGCACCAAATGTGGTCTATGTCCTTTGTGTTAGTGCATCTATGCATCTAAAATTGTATAACTTCAAAATGCACATATAAGATTACTAGAATACTTACTAAAACATAAGGTTCATTTACGATACATGTATGATAGATGTAAGGAATTATGCAAAAGTAATAAAAAAAGAAGAAAATCTATCTTTGAATATCCAGGTGATCTTGCATAGTTTGTTATATTGAAGCCAATATTTTGATTAAAAAAATAATTTTCAAGTGGGCAAAATTGATGTGTGGGTGACTGGGTGGGAAAGAATTATCGAGAGTTATCTTATTTAAAGTAAAATCTTGGCTACTTGGAATGATCTATTTGTGGTTGATGCAATTTCCCTGTGGTAATTGTGGCAAGTTGTTTATCAGGTTCAGGAGGCTACTCGTACTTGATGGAACCCATGTGGTGGGGTGGAATGATAGCTAGTAAGTACTAATGGCTATTTAAATTGTCTTTCTGCATCCTCCGTCTTTGATTAATTTGCTCGAGTTTGCTTTAACACATTTTCTATATACTTGATGATGTTCAAATGAGAATTCTGGCTGGAAAGTTATCATGAAGACTTGCATTAATTTGATTTTTATGTGGAGTTAGTTTCGTTTGTGTTGTGACCCTATGCAATATAAATATAGTCACTCTTTTTGCTGCATGTACAAGAAAAATGTCTGAAACATTTTTAATTCTGTTATTGCCTTTGTGATTGATGCAACAAGTCCTTTCATTTTCCAGTATTTTTCCCTCATTGAAGGGTCCTTTCATGTGGTTTAAGTGTTCTCCATTGAGAGCTGTTTTTTTTAAACATTAATATTCCCTTTTATCTCTAATACTATCTTCCTCTGTTATCTAATTTATTTTGTTAAAACTATCCCAGTAACGTGGTTATTGAGTGGCCAATCATATTTTAGTTGGCATTATTTTGGAAGAATTCAACTCCAACATTGTAGTTATTTCTAACTTCTGTCTTTTGTTTCAAATAAAGGGATCTGTAGTTGTAATCTTCTCAGGGTGTATTGGTGCTGGCACAAACATCATTTAGGTCCCACTTTTACTGTAGTTTCATAGTAAAATTGTATGAAAGCATATACTGCACTGCTATTCTCCTCGGCTTTTAGCTTCTATCTATTTTTCATTGTGCAAGCATCTTTCAAATGTATATTTTGGTTTGTATTAATTCAATTTTTTTATAGTGATTGTTGGGGAGATAGCTAATTTTGCTGCCTATGCATACGCACCAGCAATTCTTGTAACTCCCTTGGGAGCTTTAAGTATAATTTTCAGGTATGGCGCTGGATAGCATCATTGTGGAAGATTTAACAGAAAGTTCCGGTTATTTAATACTAATGTTTTGTATCTGGTAATAACTTCCGATTCAGTGCAGTGTTAGCCCATTTTATTTTGAAGGAGAAATTGCATATATTTGGTGTTGTTGGTTGTGTTCTATGTTTGGTGGGCTCTACCAGTATTGTTATACATGCACCACAGGAGAGAACTATCCGAAGTGTCACAGAAGTGTGGACCCTAGCAACAGAGCCAGGTAACTGATTCAGAAGTTATAATCTATCTGGATTTAATTAGTAGTTCATAGCTAGCGCGTACTCTTTGCTGCTGGTTTCGTGTTATGAGGTGTATAAAATTTGCACCAAGTTTTAGAAATTTTCTTCAGTTTAGTATCTTCTTGGATATTTCATCTTCTCATCCGAATATATGCATCATTTTGATTACTTAAAACTAACCAAGGAAACTTTTGGAATCATTCAGGTTTCATTATATACACCTGCATAATCCTGGTTGTCGTTCTCGTCCTAATTTTGGTGTTCGCGCCACGTTATGGGAAAAACCATTTAATGGTCTACATTGGAATCTGCTCCCTCACTGGCTCCCTCACGGTAAGTCATTTCTATTCGACAGTTTTTCATATGTATATAATATATTCCATAGCCCTTCCCTACTTAATCTAATTCACTTTCCCTTTTCAATTCCCCTGCATGCTTTGTACATAGGTTATGGGCGTTAAAGCATTGGGAATTGCTTTGAAGCTGTCATTTGAAGGAATGAATCAATTCAAATACTTCCAAACATGGTTTTTCACCGTGTTTGTGATCGGTTTTTGTCTTTTGCAGCTGAACTATTTGAACATGGTAAGTAAAAGAATCATTTTGCATGTACTCTGTGCTGAAAGAGTTTAAGACATTAAGCTATTGTGTTGAGAAAATAAACAAATATCAACCTCATACTGATAACTCTGAATGATTTTAGTAAATGTATATATTTTTGGAATTTATATGATGTTACGGTCTTACATTGTCGTTATGTTATTTACATTGTTATTCTGCGAAAGAACATGTTCTCCTCAAGACTTCTGACTTGAGTAAGTCCCAGGTCTATAGTCTCTTTTGTCAATGGGAAATACTTTTAAGATGGTGAATGATTGCTAGCAATGAAGTACCCATATTTCATGTGTAACGATCCGATAAATAGTGTAATCTTATAATTGGGTCTATGAATATTTATTTATAAAATGAAGTTTTTTATGGATATTATTTGGGGTAAATGTGGTGAATGAATATATATATTTATCTTTGTATTATATATTTATTTCATGGTATGTGAGAAGGTATTTACTAGTTATGTGAAACAACGCGAAAACACTATTCATGAAGAAAACACTTTTTTCGACTTTTCGAATTACGTCATAGCCTTTATTCGAGAGTTAAGAGACGTATTCTCTATTAAAAAATATGAAAAGTCAAAATTGACATTTTGACTAATCAGATAACTAACGAAAGCTAACTAGAAAAAGAAACAAATCGGATGAGTTTGGGTGGGGGGGACCCGCCCAAAGGGCCCTTGGGGAAGGCCAAGGGGCAAGTAAGAAGCCAAAGGGCAACTTACTATAAATGGAAAGTTCCATTTTTGCGAGCAACCTCAAAGTCTTCTTGCACTCATGTTCCCCCATGTTTTAACCTTGGTTAGTTTAACTAAGGTGGTGAATAGCTTAACCTAGGGGATGGTTAGTAAGATTAGAGAAGATAAGGGAATTGACCATGGCAAAACCTAAATTGAGTGACCAACTTATAAGCTTTGCAAAAATTATCCTAATGACCATTCTACCCTATCTCTTGGGTTTGCTATCAATAGAAACCATTTCCTTCATTAATCCTTGCCAATTCCCAATCCAAGAGAATAAACTCTAGCAATATTGAGAGAGAGAGGATTTCAGATATTGAAGGAGAAAGAAGAGGAAAGCTAGCAAGCAAGTCAAGAAGAAGAGCACCAAAAGGTACTCATGAACTTCTAACTCTAACCAAGGCTTGTATTATTTGCTTGTTGGTTGTGTTGTTGTGGTGTGATGGAGGATCATGGTGGATGTATTATTTGCTTGTTGGTTGTGTTGTTGTGGTGTGATGGAGGATCATGGTGGATCCGATTGTATAAGGTGGTGTATGATGGTAATATGTATGTAAAGTGGAAGTCAACTTAAGTAAAGAACCTAAGGAAGAAAAGCTAGTAATCTTGTTTGTTTACTGTTTTTCAGACTAGCATAAATTGTTGTGCGCAAGTCGTTTTTAAGTTCTGGGAAGAGGGTTTCTTGCCCTTATGAGTTACATAGATAATCTAATTGGAATGATGGTAAAATCCGTTGCAACGAAGTTATGGAGAATTTTTTAGTAAAGTATGTCAAATGTTGAAAACCTAGGTATGAGGTGACTTTCGGGCCATTTTTGTGGTCAGGTAACGCTTCTGGAAAATTTTGATTTTCTAGGGGATTAATAGAGCGTAGAATCAGTGAGCCGTAGGCTGAAGAACGGACTCATTTCGACTTCGGATGAGTGAGTTATGAAGCGTCAAAGTAGGGGCGTTAAAATTGTCAAAGCTGCCAGTTTCCTACGGGAACAGTTTTTAAATCTGTTTTTGTAAAAATCATATAAAATTATATGTTTGGAATTTGGACATGAAATATAAAGCTAAGTTGTAGAGGGGTAAGTTACGAAGACATAGGCGAAAGAATAACTGGAAAATTCCTTCAAATTAATTTGTTATGAATTAAATAGCTAGCCGGCTGAAATACATTATGCTAGTGAACAATAATGTGGACTGTTTTCGGACTTTTTGAGCTCGAGAATTTTGGGGTTCGTACCACTTATACGAGCAGTTAGACCATGTTATAACATAGGTCACTGTCCAAAGATGAGCCAATTCCGAGTTGGTTTAAATTAGTTATGAATTAAACAAGTTTTGGAATCGGTTAACATAAAAGTTAAAAATTTGAAGTTTAAGTCTAGGAATTAGGCCAAATGGGCAGTCTTGCACGACGTGCGGACTTATGAACGCCGAGTAGTCGTGCGACGTTATGCTACATTGTTCCGAGCTATAAAAGGCGAACATTTGGTGGATTATTTAGAGTATGATTTGAGACGTTTCAAGTTATAAAACGCGAATATCGGGGGACTTCGAAATTAAAGTCTAAACTATGAATGAAGCTAAAACAAGAGAAGTAGACCGTAGTGTGCTAACTTCCGAATTCCATGCCGTCGTGCGATGTTCTTGGAGTTAGGTTATGTTGTTTTGAGTTGTAAAATACGAACATTGTAGTATATGAAATAAGCTAATGTAAACCGATGTGTAGCATCAGTTATGTGGCTAATTGGTGTGTCGATCTTGATTGTATATATAGGTCGTTCGAAGAGAGATATTATTGTTAGCAGTAAAGAGCGTGCCAGACAAGTATCCTAATTTGTTGTGTTATGCAATTATTGTTCAATTTTGTGCAAGTTTATTCTGACTTGTTACGAATTCAATGCTAATGCAAATATTATATATTTGTACAAGTTTCGAGCTATAAATTGGGCGTTATGCCAATATCCACACTTGAGAAAAATGTTCTGTTGTGGAACTGTCAATGTTAATGTTTTTTAAAGTAAAGTTTATTCATGAACTGGGTAAAGAAATAGGTCTATGCCATTTGCTTAGGCTAAACGGATGTTAAGGTGTTTTATTGAATTCTATTAATTCATTTAATGTTAAGTAGAACTATCCAAACTAAATTGAATTGGTGCGGATTTCGGTGTAAGTCTCAGATAAACAACCCTAACAATAGGGGTATTTTTAAGTCGAGAATATCCAATAAGACACAGGGGAGTGTGAAAACATAAAATGAACATACACATGGGCGTGTTAAAATATACACAGGGGAGTGTCAAAAATAATAAACACATATAGTCGTTTAATCTTGATATGTTATGCATAATATAGAGTATGATAGACTGATCCCTTAGAGTACTTGCAGAGAATATTTCGAGCTTTCGTTGCTAAATATTATGTTGGTAAACTGTTGAAACATAATTGTTCAAAAGAAAAAGTTTAAGGTCTTGATGACCGCTCAATTAAATGTTCACTCTTGCTTTAAATAAATATTTTCAGCTAAGTCGAAGCGGACTGAAGAATCCATTAAAGATTAAGGAAATGATCAAGTATATGTTTGGAAGATTATATGTTGGTTTATATGTATCTGTTGTGGCAGATGAAAGTCACAGGTGTATTGATGTATTAGCTAAAGGGTATAATATTTATTATTTGTATGTTTTGAAGATGTAAAGGTAATAGAACCTGAGATTAGAACTGTGACATTGTAATAATATTGAGATTATATTTATGTCTTAAGATTATAGGGTGTATATGTTGAAGGAGTAGTACTGTGTAGTCCTGATGTTGGGTTTTAATGACACTCAGATTTGGGGGCGTCACATGTTGGTATCAGAGGTGCAAGTTATAAACTTTAGGTGGGGAACCTTATGATATAACCTTAGAGAAAATTAGTGAAGATAGTAAAATATAAACTCAAATAGAGTTTTAGGAGATGAATTGAGGAAATTCATCAAAAGAAGTAAAAGTAAAATAAATGATGTGCTTATATGATAAAAATGGATATATTTTATTGTGAAATATTAATCAAGTTATTAAAATTGATTTTTAGATGTCAGGAGAAGAAGAATTTAGAGATATTCATGTAGTAAGTGAGGATTTGATTGTTGCACTTAAACCGGTGGCAGTAGTAGCACCTGAGTAGGAGTATGAGCCGGAGGAGGGTTCCTCAGGGGGATCATGCGTCCGAGGAGTATGAGCTAGTAGAGGAGAATAAGGTGTTTTATTACCTTGCAGAGGAGGGCCAGACTGGGCACACGACCAACAGTGATCTAGTGCTAGATATGGCCAATGATGAGTATGAAGAAGCCAATAGTGGGATCTTTGAGTTAAGATATAGATGATATATATATAGATATATATATAGATATAGATATATATATAGATAGAGAGAGAGAGGGAGAGAGATATGTATATCAGTGTAAAGAGGTGAATACCAAATTTGGTGTAAGTTGTGGGATATGTGTTTGTTAATGGGCTTTTGTAAGTAATAGCAGGATAGGTAATAGAAATAGCAGAGGCTATAAGAAATAACTTACGGTAAATATAATCATTGAATGTGCTTTATGGTGATATATTTGAGCATTGCTATGAATGCTTTTAAATAAAGAATGAGATAATAATAATACATTTTATTAATCGGAAATATGCCGCCGAGAAGAGGAACTCAGAAAGAGGGAGGAAATGAGAATAGAGATCAGGTAAATTCAATGCAGCAAATCCTCCAACTTTGCCCGTGGCAAACTTTAAGGATTTTAAGACCATGGGACTGACTGAATTTAAGGGGACCATTGAGCCTATAGAGGCTCAATCATGGATAAAAGAAATAGAAAAGGTGTTTCTTATCGCAAGGGTAGAAGCGGAGCAAAAGACGACTTTTGCTACCTATATGTTAAAGGGAAAATCTAACTTTTGGTGGGAGGCAAACCAGAACAGAGCTGGTGGAGGGATAGTGACTTGGGAAAGGTTTAAGGAGTTGTTTTTCGAGAACTACCATGCAGAGTAGAATGAAGATGAGATTTTTAGAACTGAGGCAGGGGGACATGTCAGTGCCCCAGTATGCAGCCAAATTTAATGAGTTGACGAGATTTGCTCCACGTCAAGTGGACATTGAGGAGAGGAAGGCGTGTAGGTTTGAGCAAGGGTTAAAGTCCCGACTCTACAACGAATTATCGGTGTTTCAAATCGGCTCGTTCGGGACGATTATGGAGAATGCTATAATAGTTGAAGGAGGAAGCAAGGCGTTTGCTCAATTCAATCGAGAGGGAAAGATCAAGAAAGATGAAGGAAGAAGTCAAGCAGTGAAGCGGAGGAAGCAACAAGAGGAAATGGATCAACAACAATTCTGAAGGAAAGCAAGGAGACTTGAACAAGAGGGTCGGAGCGTGTGACAACTGGGGGAAAAATCATACGGGGTATGTTTAAAGGGTAAGAGGTCGTGCTACCAATGTGGGCAAGAGGAACACATCTCTCCTAATTGCCTAAATCTGAAGCAATAAGGGTGTTATGCTTGTGGATCAATGGATCATCAAGCAAGAAATTGTCCGAATAAAAGGATAGATGGAGGAAGCGGGAGTAGGGGAAATAGCTGATGGTAAATTAGCTATAACCAAATTTGAAGAAGTAAGATAATGCCTTTTGAGAAGGTAGAGTGGAGTAAATGCAATGCCGAAGAAGTTGCGTGGAAACTCGAAGAAGGAAAAAGATGAAGAAAATTTTGTGGTGTTATCCGTATAGACGGATGTGAGTCGCAGGTTATCTGTGAGTCACAGGTTGGTATAACCGTCTTTTTGATGTAATCTTGTAATAGTGATTTCGGGGACGAAATCATTATAATGGAAAAGAATGTAACGATCCGATAAATCGTATAATCTTATAATTGGGTCTATGAATATATATCTATAAAATGAAGTTTTTATGGATATTATTTGGTGTAAATGTGGTGAATGAATAAATATATTTATATTATATATTTATTTGATGGTATGTGAGTATGTGTATTTACTCGTTATGTGATTAAAGGCCGAATTAATGACCAGGTTATGAAATTAAGGCGTTGTTTTGTATAAAAAAATAAATTTTTTTCGAGAAATAACGCGAAAACACTATTCACGGAGAAACCGCTTATTCGTTTTTTCGACTTTTCGAATTACGTCATAGCATTTATTCGAGGGTTAGAGATGTATTCTCTATTAAAAAGTACAAAAGTCAAAATTGACGTTTTGACTAATCGGTTAAGTTACGAAAGCTGACTCGAATAAAAAGCAAATATGATGAGTCTGACTCGAATAAAAAGCAAATATGATGAGTTAGAGGGGGGGGGGGGGAGGGGGGGGGGGGGGGGGGGCCCAAAGGACCCTTGGGGAAGGCCAAAGGGGAAAGTAGGAAGCCAAATGGAAACTTACTATAAATGGAAAGTTCCATTTTTACGAGCAACCTCAAAGTCTTCTTGTACTCATGTTGTTCCCCATGTTTTAACCTTGGTTAGTTTAACTAAGGTGGTGATTAGCTTAACCTAGGGGATGGTTAGTATGATTAGAGAAGATAAGGGGATTTACCATGACAAGACCTAAGTTGAGTGATCAATTTATAAGCTTTGTAAGAATTGTCCTAATGACCATTCTACCCTAACGTTTATTCGAGGGTTAGAGACGTATTCTTTATTAAAAAGTACGAAAGTCAAAACTGACGTTTTGACTAATCGGACAAGTTACGAAAGTTGACTCGAAGAAGAAGCCAATCTGATAAGTTAGAGGGGGGGAGGGACACCCCGCCCAGAGGGCCCTTGGGTAAGGCCAATGAGAAAGTAGGAAGCCAAATGGGAACTTACTATAAATGGAAAGTTCTATTTTTACAAGTAACCTCAAAGTCTTCTCGCACTCATGTTGTTCTCCCATGTTTTAACCTTGGTTAGTGTAACTAAAGTGGTGATTAGCTTATCCTAGGGGATGGTTAATAAGATTAGAGAAGATAAGGGGATTGACCATGGCAAGACCTAAGTTGAGCGATCAACTTATAAGCTTTGTAAGAATTGTTCTAATGACCATTCTACCCTAACTCTTGGGTTTGCTATCAATAGAAGCCATTTCCTTCATTAATCCTTGCCAATTCCCAATACAAGAGAAGAAACTCGAGCAATATTGAGAGAGTGTGGATTTCGGATATTGAAGAAGGAGAAAGAAGAGGCGAAAGCTAGCAAGCAGGTCAAGAAGAAGAGCACCAAAAGGTACTCATGAACTTCTAACTTTAACCATGTTTAAGCTTTTATTATTTGCTTGTTGGTTTTGTTGTTGTGGTGTGATGGAGGATCATGGTGAATTCGATGGTATAAGGTGGTGTATGACGGTATGTAAGGGTGTAAATGAACCGAGTCGAGCTGAGTATTGAGTTGTTCAGATTTGGTTCATAAAATTTATCGAGTATAAAATAAGGTTTAATTGAGGCTCATTTAGCTACCGAGTTGAGCATGATCCCGAATCGAGTCCGAGCAATTTGAACTTTTCGAACTGAATATGATCAGAGTATCAATAGAAAATTGTAATTTGAGGAGGTTCGAGTAATTTATCGAACTTTAAAATTTGCTCATATTTGACTCATTTATATTTCGAGTCGAGTTCGAATCGAACTTTTAGTCGAGCGAGTACGAATCGAGCCTGAACTGTTTGCTCATTTTACAGCCTTAACGGTATGTATGTAAAGTGAAGATAACTTAATTAAAGAACCCAATGGAAAAAAGCTAGTAATCTTATTTGTTTACTGTCTTTCGGACTAGCATAAATTGTTGTGCGTAATTCAGTTTTTAAGTTTCGGGAAGAGGGTTTCGTGCTTTTATAAGTTACGTAGATAATCCAATTGGAACGATGGTAAAATCAGTTGTAACGAAATTATGGCAAAATTTTTAGTAAAGTATATCAAATGTTGAAAACCTAGGTATGGGGCGACTTTCGGGCTATTTTTGTAGTCAGATAATGCTTTTGGAAAAATTTGATTTTCTGGGGGTTTGATAGAGCATAGAATCATCGAGCCGTAGGCTCAAGAACGGACTTATTCTAACTTCGGATGAGCGAGTTATGATTTATGAAGCGTCAAAGTACGGGCATTAAAATTGTCAAAGCTGCCAGTTTCCTGCGGGAATAATTTTTAAATCTGTTTTTTGTAAAAATCATATAAAATTATTTGTTTGGAATTTGGACATGAAATATAAAGCTAAGTTGTATAGGGGTAAGTTACGGAGACATATGCGAAAGAATCACTCAAAAATTCGTTCAAATGAATTTGTTATGAATTAAATAGCAAGTCGGGGTAAAGCTGAAATACATTCTGCTATTGAACAGTAATGTGGACTGTTTTTCGGACTTTTTAGGTCACTGTCCAAATATGAGCCACTTCCGAGTTGGTTTGAATTAGTTATGAATTAAACAAGTTTTGGAATCGGTTAACATAAAAGTTAAAAATTTGAAGTTTAAGTCTAGTTATTAATTAGGTCAAATGGGCAGTCTTGCACGGCGTGCGGGCTTTCGAACGCCGAGTAGTTGTGTGACATTATGCTACGTTGTTCCGAGCTATAAAAGGCGAACATTTGGGGGATTATTTAGAGTATGACTTGAGACGTTTCAAGTTATAAAACGTGAATATCGGGGGACTTCGAAAATTGAAGTCTAAACTATGAATGAAACTAAAATAAGAGTAGACCGTAGTATGCTAACTTCCGAACGCCGTGCCATCGTGCGATGTTTTTTGGAGTTAGGTTACGTTGTTTCGAGTTGTAGAACACGAGCATCGTAGTATATCAAATAAGTTGATGTAAACCAATGTGTAGCGTCATTTATGTGGCTAACTGGTGTGTCGACCTTGATTGTATATATAGGTGAAGAGTGATATTATTGTTAGCAGTAAAGAGCGTGTCAGGCAAGTATCCTAAGTTGTTGTGTTATGCAATTATTGTTCTGTTTTGTACAAGTTTATTCTGACTTGTTACGAATTCTATGCTAATGCAAATATTATATGTTTGTACTAAGCTTCGAGCTATAAATTGGGCATTATGCCAATATCGCACTTATGTGCACTTGAGAAAAATGTTTTGTTATAGACCTGTCGATGTTAATGTTTTTTAAAGTTTTGTTTATTCATAAATTGCGTTAAGAAATGTCTATACTATTTGCTCTGGTTGGACGGATGTTAAGGTGTTTTATTGAATTCTATTAATTCATTTAATGTTAAGTAGAACTATTCCAAATCAAATTGAATTGGTGTAGATTCTGTTGTAAGTCTATCTGAGATAAATAACTCTAATATTAGGGATATTTTTAAGTCGGGAATATCTGGCAAGACACAGGGGAGTGTCAAAACATAAAATGAACAGACACGGGGGAGTGTCAAAAATAATAAAGAGCTTGATATGTCATGTATAATATAGAGTATGATAGGTTGATCCCCTATAGTACTTGCAGAGAATATTTCTAGCTTTCGTTGCTAAATATTTGTCGGTAAACGGTTAAAACATAATTGTTCAAAAGAAGAAGTTTAAGGTCCTGATGACCGCATGGGGTTAAAAGGTGTTTAAAGGTGAAGGAAAATTTCTATTCATATTTATTCGAAGCGCTTCACAATTATTGTTCAATTGTCGAAGATTTGAAAGGTGTTTCTATTCATGATGTTTGTTGTTTATTCAATTGTTTATACTTGCTGAGCAATTAAATGCTCACTCTTGCTCTAAATAAAATATTTTCAGCTAAGTTGAAGCGAACCGAAGAATCCGGTAACAATTAAGGAAATGATCAAGTATATGATTAGAAGATTATATGCTAGTTTATTTGTATCTGTTGTGGCGGATGAAAGTCACAGGTGTATTGATGTATTAGCTAAAGGATGTAATATTCATTATTTGTATGTTTTGAAGATGTAAAGTTAATAGAACCTGGGATTAGAATGTGACATATTGTAATAATATTGAGATTACATTTATGTCTTAAGATTATATGAGTGTATGTGTTGAATGAGTACCATGTAGCACCAGATTCTGGGTTTTAAGGATACCCGGATTTGGGGGCGTCACATCATGCCACAAATTGAATTTGAATATTCTGGTGCCATTCCATGTTTAATTCTTATAGAAAACCATGGCGCACTTATATCTAAGTTCATGTTTCATTTCTGATCCAAAACTTTAATATTAATTATAATCGGACATACCTTATTGTAAAAAGCTAATATTCTTGGACTGATATTATTTCAGAGTCATATGGTTATAAGAGAATATACATAGATGATAAACCTTTGCAAATTGCAACAATGCAGGAAAAGTTCCATCTAACTCTCAATTTAAATATCCATGTATGAATTCCACATTATCCACTTCTTTGTTAGGAAAATATTTTTCATACTCTTCCTCTCATAATTGGAATCCATGGATATCTGTGATTTGATTTTTGAGGCATCAAACCAAAGATATGATCTTGTCTGGTTTTGCTTTGTCTTTTCTTAATTTGAATGACAATATATTGGCACTTTTTTTTAATGCTAATTTATGAAGAAGTTAACTAAATTCTGGATTTATTTTTGCAGGCATTGGACACCTTTAATACTGCTGTAGTTTCTCCAGTATATTATGTCATGTTTACAACCTTCACCATCCTTGCCAGCATGATCATGTTTAAGGTGATTGAATACTTATATTCCATAATTTTATTCCTCATCTTGTACAAGTGCCATTCTTTGTAGATGTTATAGAGTTATTATGAGTATAGACAATGAAGTAATGTTTTTGGTTTCACTTACAGTTGTTATTCTAGTATGCCAAACCTATTCTAGCAATCTAAGAATGAAGTTAACATGCTTGGAGTTCCATACTTCCACCCACTTCTAAAATAAACAATTACTCATTCCGTCGCACAAAAATAGTCCCATATACAAAGTATATTAACTTAGGAAATATTTTTCTTCCATGTTTATCACTATATTGATTGTTTAGTTTAGTAGTGGTGGAAATAATGAAATGGTAGTGACATCGTGTTGGGATTGACTAATATTTCTGCGGGTTTGACTAATGACTCAGGGATCTTGCTCCTTGTTGAGTGACCGCTCGCCGGTGAGCAGGTGGGGTTGCCAAGCCAAGCGTAATGTGGATTTGGGCTTGGGATTTATTAGTGGTCCGGTCTTGGGTTTTACTAATATATTGAGCCTTATAGGTTTGAACCCAATATATAACAACTAGGGTTTTCTAGTTACTATATAAACTTTGTTTAGTGTGAATTATTGTAAGCGCGTGAGGTATCTAATGAATATATCAGACAAGCATGACTCAGGGGCGGATCCGACCCCTTAGTTTAGTGGGTCAATTTCTTTAAAAAAATCTACAGAGAAATAAAATACAATAAAATAAAGGCAAAAAAGGATGTAAGGGACATGACAAATAATTCTGTGAGCTATCATATAAAACCGATGTCGTTTTATGTAATGGAATACATTTTTTCTCATGTTATGTACAAAATGATATTTTATAATTTTTCAAAACATTGTTATTATAAGAGACACCTCGCGCAATAACGTGAGGTGTCCCTCACCTTCAGTGCCCTCTAAAATAAATTACAAAACTAAATAATATTGCTAAAATATTATTTATAATAACATTTTCGAGACTTCATTTCTTGAAACTGTTGCAATGATAGCCTCATTTCAATAGCTGCAAAATATTATGTTCAATGTAAGTTACTAAATAATATAAAAGAGTGGAGTGTTGGTGTTAGTAGAAAATTGAGACATTAAATAGTCTTTTAGTCTAAATTTTTTATTTTCATTAAACACCTTATAAAATAAAAAAGGTGACTTTTGAAAATTCAGTAGGGTCAATTGGCTCCTCTGCCCCAAGGCTAGATCCACCCATGGCAGGACTAATCAAATTGGTGAATCTGGGTATGTCGTGTGTTCTTGTTTTTCCTGTTCTCCATCTAATTTCTGTGTGCTTTTGCTATATTTTGATATTAAATTCTAACACATCTCTAGGATATAAGGATTCAGGTGCGGGGTATGGGTGCACAATTCGGGGATATAGGGATTCGTCAAATTTTAAAAAGTGGGGATTCGGGTGCACTATACTAAAGAGTCCTCTTCTCCTTAATAAATACTTCTACTAATTAATAATTTTCAATCTTCCACAATTGTTAATTATAAGCGGGTCAACAGTATGTGAAGCTGTCACATTAGTGGCACTTGGAAAAGGTAACTATAGGTAAAGAAAAGAGGCTCTATCAAAAAATTATACTGTCGAGATCTAGTCATTTTTGATAGAACCAAGTTTATCAGCTTCTACTATCATGTATTGGCACTCAGAAATGGTTACCAAGGACATATATAAATTGCATTCATGTTTTATTTAAAGTGGGGTTGATTCCATAAACTAGTTCAGTCACCACCCTCTGTCAAATGGCGTGTTTGTATTAAACTTTGCTTTTTTTGGGTAGCATTTCATATTATTTGAAATTCAGTTTTTGACTGTTGTAGTTTTGCTTGCATTCAGGACTGGGATAATCAAAATGCATCACAAATTATTAGTGAAGTCACTGGCTTTGTGACTATCCTATGTGGGACTTTCCTTCTTCACAAAACCAGAGATATGGGAGGAGGAAGTCCAACTCTCGATTCGTCGTCCCCTATATTCACTACGCCAAACACGAGTGAAGGCGCAAACTCCACACAGCCAAACATTTGAATCCACTCATTTGGTATTGCTGCTGTTTTTCAGTCGCATCCCTAAGACAAATATTTGAAGAATCTAAAGACGCTCGCCATGGAAAAATGCACGTTTTCTTGATCAACACAGCACGTTACAGCAGAGCGGAAAGAGCGAAAGGAGGAAGGAGGTCATATCAGGGATGGATTCTGATGATACAGAAGTTGATTCTACCTTACTTAGCAATAGTTTTTTCTATGTTTTTTTGGTGCCTCATAGTTTGTCAACAGACTGTAGACTGTGAATAGGGTTGAATATTATTTATTTTCAATATTATTTTTTTGGGTGGGGGGTGTTATTTTTATATTAAAAGAGTTTAAACAAGGAGATAATGAAATATTTAGGTCATTGAAGGGAGGTGGAAATTATGAAGGGGATTTGATTTATTGTAGACCCTATATTGCATCTTAATTTTCTCATAAAATAATGAAAAAAATGAAAAGAAAGGGTAATTTAACATGTTAAATCATTGTTTTGATTGATCCAAAAAAAAAAGAAGAAAAAAAGCTATATCAATGTTAGTATAAATAGATTTCAATTTGTTGACAGCTTGCTGGCAGTATATTATGTGTTTGTAGCAAACTCAGCTTGACCCAGTTCCAGTGCAAAGCCTTAATAACTATATATACCAAATTTCCAATATATACTTTCTGACTTTCTCCGTCTGAAAAAAAAATGGCAGACTGGTTGACCCTAAAAATATGGATCCGATTAGGGTGAAGTTGTCACCAATTTTATCGTAGTAAGTTCTATAACTTTTTCATTTCATTGCTAAATTTTATAATTTTTTTATTGTATTGGTTTAAAGGTATATTAACTTATTATGGTGAAGTTGATGATAATTTCACCCTAACCGGATTTCGAAAATATAATCCTAAAATAATTGTCCTCATAATTGGATTTAGTCACAACATTTGTGTTCTACAACAAAACAATATTATTTTGATGAATGATAGAAGGACAAAAATACCGAGTGAAAAGAGGGTAATAGATGTACTTCTTTTGATTTCAAAAGGATGTTCATAGTACATATTTCACATAAATTAAGAAAATAAAAATAGTGGAAAGATAATAAAATAAGTCTCACACTTACCCATTATGGATTTTGTGTAATTTTTTTAGAAACTCTACTAATATAATTTATAATCAAATATTACAATATAATTTATAATCAAATATTACAATATCAAAAATCAATCAAACCTCACGAGAAGAGAAATAAATAAACTCACTATAAATTTACTAACCAAACAAATCTCACATAAAAGAAGAAACACATTTCACATAAAGAAAAAAAAAATTCACCTAAATGAGAATCGAGTCTGAGACCCAAATGTCACACCATCACAATCTTAACCACTAGACTAAGATTTCATTGGTGACTACATGTAAATATATTAACTGAATCTTTATCTTTTCTAAAGTTTAGTTAGACCCTGTTTAAGTATACTTTTGAGGGTAAACTGTTCTTTATACATATTTAATATATTTTGAGGGTAAACTGGTCTTTATCATAGCTCAAAAAACTGTCGTCATAGTTGGTTCGTTAACGGACCAATTCGTTGGAGAACTGATTTCTATATATATATATATATATATATATATATATATGGAAGCTGATCCATATGATAAATGAATGACTATTGGACTTAACTAGACACTAAATCTTGTACGGTTCATTGTCAAATTTGACAATCAACATTTTTAAAAAGTAAGAGTTTACTACACCACAATAATGCGAAAGAGAAAAATTACTAATTTCGAATTATCAACAATACAACTTTCCCAGCAACGCTGTCTTATTGTAGTTAAAGTTGTTTTGCAACACATTGTTACAAAGAATCTTATAAAATCCTGACCGTTAAATCTTGCAATGGACAATAGAAGATGTGGTGACCAATTAAATCCTATAGTCAACCTTTGTTATGGATCAACTTAATTAATCTAAAGATGGTGCAATATCTTGTGCCCATCAGGAATACGGACTGTACTACCGAGGAGGTAGAATTTTTGATGCTATTATGGATGAGCTTTTGAAACTGGGAATGAATAATGCAACCAGGGTATGCTTCCTTTTCATCCCTTTCCGATTATTTTTCCTTTTAATTTCTCTATACGTGCCTATTGCCTAAACTAACAACTTTGTGCCATAGGCACTTCTTTCAGGGTGTTCTGCAGGTGGATTAGCAGCAATATTACGTTGTCATAAATTCCATGATCTTCTGCCTCCGACCACTAATGTTAAATGCCTCTCTGATGCTGGTTATTTCTTGTAAGCTTAATTGTAGTCCTTAAGTATATGCTAATTAAAAGTCCATGTTCAAGTAGTTTTAATACCCAGGTTTTTTTACTAGTGAGACTAAATATTTATTTTGGTGGCTTAACAGGATAAATGCTTCTGGAAGTAACAGCCATGAGATGTTTTACGGTGAACTCGCTCAACTTCATGTAATTCCTTTGTCTCCCTCTAAGGAGGCGGTGTTTGTTTACCTCTTAATATCTCTTAACAACTCTATATCTGATTCGGTAAGAAGATAAAGTTGTTTGGTAAAATTTTGTTTTTCTCTTTATCGGTAAGAGGAAGATATAAATTTAAATCATTAAGAATTGCCTCTTAATTAAAAATTTAAATCTATGGAGCCTCTATAAATATTGTACTCCATTCATTCCAAATTTTAAGATTATTATTGAGTTTTGAAAATTCAATTTGAGATATTTTTAAATTTAAAAGTTATTCAGATGTTTTATACTTTTTAGTTACCATACCATTTTTTTAGTTCAGATATTATTTCACTCAGATAATCTAATTTATTAAGATATACTAACTATTCAAATCTTAATTGCTTAATTTTATCAAACACCACCTAAAAGTGACTATTGTGTCCCTACTAGGGGTGGAGCCACATTCGTGCGAATTTATGCGGTATCTTAGGAGAGCCTGGGGAAGGGGTTAGGGGGTACCAAGGAGAAACTTACCTTTATTATCAGCGCTGCTGATTCAGTAAAGGGAAAGACCTTACCACTAGACTATCCATCACCTTTGATCTAAGTATTAAGCTTAACTATTTTAGTTTTAAATTTTCTTTCAAATTTACATAATTTAGACGTTTTATAGTACCAGGATTATTGAATTGACATTTAGATAAGTTCTATGTGAACAAATTATGCAGCAACACAAACAGAAAAAAAATAGTAGGTAGTTCATACCAATAAATTTGAGACTCATAGTACATCTATATATCCAGAGGCGGAACTAGGGGGGGTGGGTCATCTGACCCTGGTAGGCTGCCGGCGCAGAGGCGGAACTAGGGAGGGCGGCCGGGTGGGGAGAGGGGCATCTGAGTATTTGACTCTGGTAGGCTGCCGGTGCTCGCGGCGAAGGAGAAGTTTCCTGTGTGGAGGGGTGCGTTTTCATGCAGGGTGAGGGTAGTGCGTTTTCATGTGCCCTCCGCCACTGCTGTTCACTCAACCATTTCATCGAGCAGGTGGTGTGCATCTTCATCTGGAGCAGGGGAGCAACGATCTCAACCTTAGCTTGAAATTCCGGGGAGGGCGGGAGCAGTTGTTAAGGGTTGCTCTCAAATAGCTCCGCCATTCACAATATTCATATGGTGCTAAGCTCTTTGATTGATTGCAATGAAATTCATGGGTACTGCTGCTGCTCCATTTTTGTTCCTTTTTCTGTCACAATGTTTTCTATTGGCATCATCATCATCATCAACAATACCAAATAGTTTGAGCATAGGCTCATCTTAGTAGGTCGAAAATCCGGCGGCCGCTGCTGCTTCCTTGCTCCGCCGTCAATAATTTTTTTTTATTGATATATTTTGACCCCCCTATAAATTCGTTCTGGTTCCGCCACTGTAAATATCCAATATTTAATTTTGCTATTAATTATTTACAACAAAGATGATATTGAAAAGTTCTCTATCGCAATGAGATATGAATTCTTTGTTACATCAAGGCTCTTAACATCTATAATAAATCGGGATGATAATTCTGTGTATTGGCTGCAGGGATCAGCCACACATTTATCTCCATCATGCATATCAAAGATGAAAGCAAGCTTGGTAATCACATCTAAATACAATGTTAAGTATGCTTTCAGTTAATTATAAGTTTATAACATTACTAATTACTTAATTATATTGCAGTGCTTCAATGCTCAGAATGTTGTGCCTGATATTTCTACTCCCATATTTTTGTTAAATTCTGCATATGATACTTTTCAGGTAAGTATTCATTTAAACAGAGATTTCATAAACAAGCTATGAATATCCCATCATTTCTAATTATACGTCAAAAATTAAAGCATATCATTATTTTGTTGTTTCTTTTTCTATTAAAATTAAGATGGTCAATATTGTCAGAGCAAAAATGATGTTGTTAGAGTAATACGTGTCGCTTAAAGTATTCGGCGTGTTGTTAAAATAATTATGAAAGTATGGTTAATTATATAATTACTCTGGTAACATAACTCTTGCTTTGGTAATAATATCAATAGCTAAAATTAATACTCAAGTTTGATGATAATATTTTTGCTGATTTCTTCAATTCAACCTTTCTTCAGGTAGCAAGCATTTTGTCCCTTCGCTAATAACAAAAAAAATAAAATAATTTACTTTAAATTCTAAACATATCAAAGGCAGGGGCCAGTGGGGAATAAACACACCCAAAAGAAGAAAACTGTGAATAAAAAATCAAAATAAAAATCATAAAAGTTGTCTGTTGACTGTTGCAGACAAAGGTTTTAATTTTACTTAATTTAGAAAGTGACTTGACTTCGTTTCATCAGCAATGATGAAAGATGACAAGAATTAACGGAGAAGAGAGTGGTTAATTTTGATCAATTGACCAATACAGTATCGATATATCAGAAGTATTTTGTCGTTTTCAGGTAGCAAGCATTTTCTTCAGGTAGCAAACATGAGTATTTTGTCGTTTTAGATTAACATAATTTTTGTTATTCTAAAACGACTTATATTAAGGAACGGATGGAGTATTTATTCTGGTAACATAATTCTTGCTTTGGTAATATCAATAGCTACAATAAATACTCATGTTTGATGATTTCCGCAACATGATATTTCCACATGAAAACCGTCAAGATAGATTCTAGAGCGACAATTTTCACCGTCGCTGTACATCTATAGCGACAATTTTCATGTGGAAATATCAAAACGTGTTGTAAAAATATCAATTTCCTAATATTTTTCCTTCAATTCAACCTTTCTTCAGGTAGCAAGCATTTTGTTACGAAAGGAACTATCTGACCGGAATGAAACCTCTTGCAAATATGATTTAAGAAAGTGCCCAGCTGGTCAACCGGAAAAGTGGGAAAGTAAATTTCTCAAATTCTTCGACACCCAAAGCCAGGCTTCAAAATTTATCATATTGGAGTAGTAGCTATGCTTTAATTTTCGATACATTTCTCTTCTTCCCAGTCTTGTATCATGCTCCATTTATCTTGTACGTTCCTATGCTTTGATTTCCTTCAAGAATAGTACGTACTTCTATGAGCGAGAAAACCGTTTATGAGTTCAGTTCAGAAATTAGGACCCACAAACTTATTTCTATCTGGAGAAAAAGACTAATTTGGTTAAAATGAATATTTTTTTTTCTATCTCTAGTCATCTTGGAAGACTTAGAACTGACAAATAAAAGACAATAAACCTAAATGCAAGGGAGGAACTTCTACAATAGTTTGTTATCTCCCTTCTCTTTTTGAGGGATATTATTAATTAATGCAATACATTTGGGGTGGGATAGGGGAGGACAAAAAAATATGAGGAAAATCAATATAATATAAAAACCAAAATCACACTTAGATTCTTTAGATTTTCAGAATCTGGCAATTTAAAAAGTACTGCTTGGTTTTAATTTCAGATTTTAGATTAGAATTTTTGCAAGCACTGACGGACTTGGGTAGCTCCCCCTCAAGAGGATTATTCATTAACTCCTGCCATACCCATTGCCAATCTCAGTTCCAGATGAAATGGCTTGGTGATCCTTATTCTATGTTGGAAAACAAGGTAAGTCTAGGGACTCTTTCAGCTTTTAATTTATTTTATGTAATCCCCCCCCCTTCTATTTGCACTAATTAACAGAACATTTCAACTTTTAAAATAATTTATGTGTTGTGATCAACAGTCCATTTCAGATGCTGTGGGTGAATGGTTTTTTGATAGAAGGCAAATTCAAGTCATTGACTATGTGCATAATTCTCCCCAGCAATGCGTTGTCGATCCAACCGAGCCGTATGCCTGCAACAACTATACCTGGGGGAGAAGTTCTACGTGTAGTTTTATACGCGCAAACTGTATACAATTTACAACAGTTGTACACAAAAATAAAGATAAACAATATATATACGAGTTCTATCATTTAAATTATGTTATAACCTACGTGAACGTGGTTCATCATTAAAAATAGGACAATTTATGTTACAACCTATGTGAACGTTCATGTTTGGACATTGGCACTTGAGATCATTTGTGATTAGGTTCTGTATTGGGCACTTGAGTAGCTGGGTTCTTTTGATCTTACTTTGAGTTGTTTTTGTGCTGTTGTGTTGCTGATTTTAGTGTTCAGCCAAATTCAAAAGAAGGAGAAGAAGAAGAAAGGAAGAGGGAAATCAAGAGAATATTTTGTGTCATTCAAAAACCACCAAATTTGATTAACATGACATAAAAGACTAGAAAAGTATTTTAGGTCATGGCTTGTAATCCATGAGTTGTAAAATTAGAGATATATTTTTAAACTTTCAAAAAATACTACTAACACTAGATAGAAATTTAATAGTTATGACTACAATATAATGAAGGAGTTTGATTTGTAGTCTAAAACCAAAAATATACATCTGATATTTAAATAAAATTAAGCAAAAAATGAAACTGTAATTTTGGTATAGAGGGGAGTACAAAACTTAACTGATACAATTGTCACCAGCTTGTTTATGCTCTAATTGATACAAAACTGAACTCTTTTTCCCGTACTTTGATTTTTTACTCGCCATAACAAAATCGTGACGAGGATTCACCTTCCGATAACCCTAGTACCACCTTGTATATATTCATCAAAATAAGGGTCATAACAAAATCCAATGGAACTGCCCTAGCTTTGGATCAAGGACTCAGATGAAGTCTTCGGTTAACGGATTCCATATAAGGAGTATAACAAACAACAAGCCATTTACCGAACCCAACCTCGGGTTTGTTCGGCCACGGCGTAGGAAGCTCTTCAAAAGAAATTAAGAGCTCCATCATCAGTGGTTGAGTGAAAGGATCGGCCTTTATTATTGAATATATATTATGGCTCCTGATTTGAATTTGAAACATAAAATTATACAACTCCACGTCGACATGCATACGCATTTGAACCGGATTAGGGTCCTACCCGGAAGTCTACCAAGTATATATATCTTCTGGAATATATTGCATTGTCACCCCCATTACAATCTCTTTCTCTATATTTCTTCTTCTTCAAATCTGTGATAGAAGCTTATTTTAGGGTTTAGGGAGGCTAACAAAATTTACATAAAACTTTCAGCCTTCAAGACAGCTAGTCTTTTAACAATTGTTTGATTTGGTCCAAGTAGACACTATCACAATTTATATACCCCAAACCCAAGTCCTAACTGGATTTGGTTAAGTCAATTTACAGTCCTTGTGATTAAGGACTGTTGAGAAATCAGGCCCATACAAATGCACCGAAATAAATATATTTACACTACTGTATGAGATATAAAATAATAACACGAGAAATATGGAGATTACAAACTCTCAACTAAGAAATAAACTCACAGTTTATTTCTCTCTACACCCTCACACTCAGAACTCAGAATGCTCTAACTGAGCTTTTCTACTCTCTCAGATGCTTTGCTCCTCAACTGATGGTGTATATTAGTTGCTCATCAGAGCATTCTGTTTTTAGAACAAACTCAGGAGACACACTCCCTTAAATTAAAGAGCAAAGTTTGAAAACTTTGCAGATAATAAATAGGCGGATCCCATAAGAGATTTCATGGAACAAATTAAGAAGATTTGCTTTGACAAGAACACTGTGAAATCTCCTTATTCCAAGACTTTGATGTGCATGCATTTATTGGGGTTCCTACCGACAAACCAAAATGGGATCGATCCAATATTCAACAATCTCCACCTTGGCTCATATTCTCCAAATACTATGCATTATGAACTTCTTCGTGTCTGTAAATGTATCCATATCCCTGGATACTCCACTACGAATTGAGTATTCAACGAAGTGAATTAAGTCCAAGCAGTGTTTGAACTTTTCTGCTGTAACTGACTTTGTGAACATATATGCGGCATTCTCCTTTGTGTGAATTTTGCGAACTGCAATGTCACCATTGTTCAGCCACTCACAAATAATGTGATATTGAGCATATATATGTTTGGTCCTGGCATTGAACATCTAGTTCTTTACTAAATGAATAGCACTTTGACTATCACACTGAATCTGGATACTGCCAACCTAGTTCTTCAACTAGTCCCTTAAGCCATAAATCCTCATTGCCTACCTCTGTCAACGCCATATACTCAACCTTTGTTGTTGATAATGCTATTGTAGATTGCAACGCTGAAGTCCAACATATACATCCTCCATAAAAGGTGTATACAAACCCTATCGTAGATCTCCTTACATCTAGGTCTCCAACATAATCTGAATCAACAAACCTTGTAACCTCACTTCTTATGGTATCACGATCAAACATAAGACCGTAATTAGTTGTATCGACTAGATAACTAAAAATCCATTTCACAGCATTCTAATGCTCTTTCTCTGGATTTGTTATATACCGCTAACCACACTGATTGCATGTGAGATATATAGCCTTGTACATACCATGGCGTACATTAGACAACCCACCGCATTTGCATACGGTACTTTGGACATATAATCCACCTCATCCTCTATCTGTGGGCTCAACTGAGAAAATAACCTGAAATATGCTGCTAACGGAGTGCTAACTGGTTTAGCATTGTGCATGTTAAACCTCTCCAAGACCTTTTGCACATATCCTTTATGAGTTAGCCACAATTTTCCTGCCTAACGATCCATGTGAATTTCCATACCTAGGATCTTCTTGGCTGACCCAAGATCCTTCATGTCAAATTCACTATTTAACAAATTCTTCAGGTGAAGAATATTTGACTTCCTTTTTGCTGCTATCAACATGTCATCGACATATAACGTCAACAATACTAAAGAACCATCATCAAGGGATCTGAAATACACACATGGATCATACTCCGAACGAGAGTAACCATGAGCCACCATAAAGTTATCAAACTTCACGTACCACTGTCTCGGAGACTGCTTCAAACTATAAAGAGACTTCTTCAAATTGCAAACTAAGTATTCTTTCTCTGGTTTAATAAACTCCTCAAGTTGCTTCATGTAGATCTTTTCTTCTAAATCACTATGGACAAAAGCTATTTTCACATCAAGCTGCTCTAACTCCATATCCTGTGATGTTACATTATATAAGATCAACCGAATCGATGTGTGTTTCACAACTGGTGAAAAGATCTCATTGTAGTCGATTTCCTCTCTCCGAGAGAATATCCCTTTGCCACTAACCTGACATTGAATCTTTCACCTTCTTTATCAGACTGAGCTTCCTTTTTCCTAAACACCCACTTACATCCTATATATAGTCTTCGATCCTTTTAGAAGTTGAACTAACTCCCAAGTCTGGTTCTTCTGTAAAGACTCCATCTTTTCTTCCATCACTATCGCCCATTTATCATTATCCTCAAACTGAATAACATCCTTATAGCTAGTTGGATCTTCACTACTAGCAATCAAAGCAAAGTCTACCATGTCATCAAACCAATATCTCTGCCTTGGTTTACTGTGACAACCCGAGATTTTGGATAGCCTTAAAATTAGGTTTTTTGAGAATAATATCTAATAAATGATTTTTTATTGATATTATTATGTATAATGTGATTTAGGTCGATTAATGACCTAGCTTACAAGTTATGTGATTGAGTATGAGTATTAGGAGTTTTTGGGAGAACATAAAATTTTTTCGAGAAAAAGACGAAAAATCAGTATTCACGCTAAAAACGCACTCGTTTTTTTTGAATTTTTGAATTATGACATAGCGTTTATTGGGGAAGGGGGGAAAGGTGGCGAAATTGGATTTTCAAAAATTGAAAGTCAATTTTTCGGCTAACCGGGTGTGTTACGAACACGTAACCGAAAAAGTTAGGAAATCTAACTAGAAAGAAATCGGATAACTGACTTAGTTAGGAAAGTAAACCCTAATCAATAGTAAGAAAGGGCAAAAATGACTTTTTGCTAACTAAATGAATTATGAAAGTTAACTAGGATGAAACTAGAAACGAAGCTAAGTTTGAAAAGTAACCGAGCCAAGTTGGAGCCTAGGTTTTAAAAAGGGGCTTAGCTAGGGTTAGGATGACTTGGAATTTAAAATGGCTTGGTAAGGAATTAAAATGGCTTGGCTTGGCATTAAAATAGCTTGGCTAAGAATTTAAAATGGCTAGGTTAGGGTGGCTTAAGCCTTGAAGCCATGACTTGAAGACTTAAGCCAAAGTGTGATCCAAACTTGGAGCCAAAGCTTTGCAATTCCATGCGTCACTTGATAAGTGAGATGAGGGCCATGTGTCTTGCTTGAATAATTCAACATGAGGTAAAATGAATGTGGAAAAAAGGGAGAGAAAGGGATATGGCCGGGCATGGCAAGGGAGGGGACCAACACGGTGAGTCACTTATTATTTTTGGTAAGTTTTTATCCAATTAAGCTAGCAATTAATGCATTGTTTCCTCCATTCAATTAAATCAGCCAAACATGCCCTTAAGTTGTCTAACTTTAGTTAGTTTAATTAGGTTAGTTAATTCAAGCTTGGTTAGATTAAGTGTTGGGTGATTTAATTAATCAACCAACATTTAGCCATTTCATTTCCTTTTATTCATCTTAATTCCATAAGCTAGAGAGAAAAAGAGAGAGCAAGGGAAAAGAAAGAACAAGAAAAAATAGAGACGGAGAGAGAGGTTCGGACAAGGAGGAGAGGGAAAAGAAGAAAGTTAGCTTTATTTTATCAAGTCCTAACCAAGATCAAGGAAAGAGAAGAGCAAGAAAAGGTACAAACAACCCCAACTCTTCATCTCTTTTATTTTATTTTTAGTTTATAGATTTCATTGTTGGTGGTTGTTGTTTATTGGAAGATCATGAAGGATCTTGGAGTAATAAGGATTTGTGTGGTTTAAACATCTTAAACTACTTGTTAAATTGCATGAATAATGGAATCAAAAAATAAAAATACAAACCTATGCGTAAAGGAATACAAGAGCGAACAATTAGCGGACTGTTATGGACTATTTTGGTGACCTTTTGAGGTGGCTTGTGAAATGTAAAAATTAAGTTCTAGGGTGTCATGTTATATTCTTATGAGTCATGAACATCACCCAATTAGAACTGAAGCAAAACCTTTTGTAGCGAAGCCATGACGATTTTTTAAGTAAAACTAGTTAAAACGTTAAAAACAGAATTAGTGTAACCCATGAACCTTGAGCAATTTTTTGCTCTAAATGGTTTGCTAGAATTTTTTTCCGTTTTAAGGGTTATGTAGTACGTTAAGTAACGAGTCTGTGGACATAAGAATAACCTTATTTCGAGTTCGGAGGTGGGAGATATGCGTTTCGGAAGGAGACTAGGCAAAACTGCAAATGTTAGTAGGAAACTATTTTTTTGAAAAAATGGACACTGAAATTTGAACAAGCATAACTCTTAGAATATTTCGAATTTTTGAGTGTGGTCAAGTTTTAGAGTTAAATCTACGAGTCCCCTAACATCTCCAATTGGAAACTCTGAAAAATTCCTTCTAGATTTTTGTGTGGACAGTTTCTACCAAATCATGCCAAAATTGGAAAACCAAAAAAGCTTGCAGCCCTAAAACTTTCGTGGTCTTTTTGGTCCACTTAAACATTGAAATAAATTTAGGTTTTTTTGGACATTAAACTATATGGTATAATGAAGTTCTGGTCCGAAGATGAACAAATTCCGACTTAAAACGAATGAGTTATGACAAATTCAATATTAGGATTTTTTGACGAAAACTGTCATAAATGGAATTCTATAGCTCCGATGGACACAAAATTTAAAGTGGAAATTCATGTTAATATGTTTAAGATTCTGCCAAGATTTGGAAATTTTTGGAGTTGATCACGATATAGTTGATTTTGCTAAGTTATAAACTAGAAATGGCTCTTTGAAAAATACTTAAGAAATATGAAAAATTGTAACAAAATTATTTTTATGTGTGGCATATATGTAAGTATGTATGGCCAAAAGAGAAAAAAATAATAAAGTGGTTAGGAAGAATTAATGGGGGAATTAGACATTCAACGGAATGAAAGTAATTAAAAACCGACGAGTAGGGAGTCGTTGAAATAATTTCTATCGACTAGAATATGTTGATTCGTGGCGTAGGAGTCTACATAAAGGTTAATCACATATTTTTATGAGAATATTATAAAGATGATGTGAGGGAACGTTTACGTTGGTTTAAGTTGAAAGATTAGTTATCAGAATAGGTTACAATAATTATCGTCAATGATTATTATGAGGTGATGATTAATTTAATCAAATAAATTATCATGGATGATGTAGGTTATCAATTGAAGGAAGATTTAGTGTGTTAATTAAAGAACGCTTCAGGGAAGTTTCCTGAACTTACTCGAATTTTATTGAGCAAATTTTCTAATTTCATTCAAATTATTGAATCGAATGCGAGTTTCATGTCTTTGTGCAATTGTTTTATAATTGTGCAATGTGTTTAGCTATGAATTATGCTATTTACCAATATCTGTACTAATGTGCTTATTGTGAAAGTATTGTTCTATTATTGAACTGTTCAGATTATTAAAGTTCTGATTTATTCATGAACTATGTGAAGATTAAGCTATGTTGAATATTAGAGTAGAGTAGAGATAAGTTGATATCGAGGTGCCTTATATAGGGAAGGATTTTGAGTGAAGATCTTTGGGATCAGATAATTAAGATAAGTGATGATTGAGAGTAATAGGGATTTAATTCATTCCTGTTTATTCGAGCTGCTTCTCAACTATTGTTTTGTTGACGAAGTTTTCAAAAAATATTGATTTGATTCTTGATTTTGTTGTTTATTCAACTGCTTTAACTTGTTGGAAAATTAAATGCTCACCCTTGCAAAACTCTAAACCTTTTGCAGCTATAGCAGACGGACTAGAGTAGCCAGATGATGTTCAATAAAAGGAATTTGTTAATTATCGGTTTTAAATGTGTAGTATTGCAGGTTATAATATAATAGCAGCTTAAAATTGTAATATTTTTATGATGTAATATTCATTGATATTATGATTTGAAGATGTAAATGTAATAGAACCTGGGTTTAACAGTGATATGTTGTAATAATGTAGTAATTACATTTATGTTTTAAGCTTATGGCGAAAGGTTTGAATTGTGGAGTGCTGAAATCTGATTTTAAAGTTAGATCCGAGTTTCAGGTACGCTATGTGATAACCCAAAATTTTGAAATATATTAAAATAAGAATTAAACAAATAAAATTCATATGAGATGATATGTTATGTGAGATTGTATTGCATAAGTGAGTATGAACTATGCAATATGTGATTTTGTGCATGTTAAATATAGTAATATTATATATTATTATATGTAAGTAATTGTAGGAGTAAATTATTAAAGGAAATGAGATGGGTAAGATTAAAACAAGTAAGTTAAAATAATTTATAATATTTAATTATTTTAACGTGGTAAATTAGTGACATTAATCATACTTAATGTATAACCATAATTTTATTAAAGAAATCATGTATTACATTATTGGATGTAATTTATGTATGTATTTAATGTAATAAATATTTTATTATATTTATTACAGTTAAAATTGTTGAAAATAATTTATAGAAAGGAAAAAAAAATAATTCAAATTTCCCGATAAATATTAATATAAGAATTGAATAAATAAATTTGTAATTTTATAAATATATGTATGTATATTTATTACACGTGAATAAATTGTTATGAAACAATTTAGAAATAATTAATTTAAATATAAAGAAATTATTGTATACTTTAAATAAATGATATTAAAATAAATTCTAGCGTTGAATTATTTTAATAGAGAGAAGATATTATTTTAATTATAATATCTTATTTACTGAATAAATTTCCATTTATAAGGTAAATATATTAAGTTATACTTACTATATGTAAATAATTTATAATGTAAGAGAATAAATTTATTATTTATGTTCTATATGTGACATGTGTATGTTTGGTGTAACCTGTTATTGAGAGTTAATAAATATATTATATATAGGTATTTATTATGCGATGGAATAAAATTGTTGAGAACGATTTGTGTAATGAATTAAAAGAGGTGATTTAAGTATATAATATTTATATATATTTTACCCAAGAATATTGGAATAAATTCTTATATGAATTATTTTAAGAAAGAAAGGATATTATATTTATTATAATATCTTGGGTATGTAAATAATTGTATTTGCATGAGAAATTATGTGTAGCATATTTATTTTGTAATTATAAAATAAATATATAATTTATGTATGTAATGTTATGTATTTATTATATAATTTATATATCAAAGATGGACTATATAAATTATATGATTCCAAGAGGGTAAAACATTTTAAGAAGATTTATGTAGTAACTTATTTAATTAAATTAAGTTACTAAGGTTGGGTAATTAAATTACTTAACAAAAGCATTAAAAGAATAAGTGGTTTAATTATTTAATTAAGCTAAATTGGTTAATTCCTTAAATGCCTAAGTTACTATTCAAAAATTAAAGCCCAAGCTATTTATTTCCCACATGTTCCTTGCTTTGCCGTGAAGGAAGAGAAGTGAGAGAGTTAAGTGATAAGAAAAAGGCCATCTGCAGCCTTATTTTTCTTACATCCGTTCCATATCAAATCCCATGCCCAATTCTCTTCACTCTAATACTACCAAAACACAAAGGTTCAACAATTCTCAAAAAAATTAGGGTAGCAACCGAGATTGAAGGAGAGTAATTCTTTATGAATTGAAGCTAACAACTGAATTGGGGAAGGAACAGAGGCTACAAATGGTAAAAGGAATTAAGTTGCTTTAACCCATCATCAATCTAGAATTTCATTAACTTAAACTTGAATTGGAGGTATGTTATGAGTTTATTTGAAGTTTCCATAAAATTAGTGGGTTACTAGAATTTTAGAGTTATAATTGCACTGTATTTTTACGGTTGATTGGAAAATTAAGTATGACAGATATATATTGCTTGAGATTATGCTAACTAGTAATGGAAACAGAGATTTTATGTGGACATTGCAAATGAGTTATGAAATAAAAGTTAGTAAACTAACTTGTTAACTAGTTAGTGTATATGTATTTATGTATGGTTTTCGGTAAAAATTGGATTATTGTGGACTGTTATTAGAGAAGGAGTATAGGCTTGGGTTGTGCAGAGTTATAAGGATGGCAAAATGGGATTGAAATGAAAACAAAACCTCAAGAAATCAGCCCACCATTTTGACACACACTTTATGTTCGTTAAATGGCCTTAAAGAGTAAAATGATTAAAAGTTTGGAATTTAATAGAGCCGAGACCTTAGAAGAGTCTTATTATGTTAAATAAGACTTATTTGTAATGAAAGTTGGGTTGGATCGAGTTGAGGCGAGTTTTGGATGTTAAAACAAAAAATGAAAAACTAGTGGACTGCTGACCTAAAAAGGAAAATTCGGGGATAACTAGATAGTTCAGAAAATTTTGAGCTTTTGGGAAAGTTTATTACACTGAATAGGCTTTTCATAGACTCCGGAACGGACTAATTTCGACTTCGGAGCAAAGAGTTATGATTGTTCAAAGTAGTTGCGTTGAAACTGGAAAACAAATTTGGAGCAATCCCCTTGCACGAATTTTTTGGAATTCTGTGTTTAGAATTTGGAAAAGGTGAGTAAATAAGAGTTGTAGCCCAGAAGTTAGCTTCACTTGGGCTCATGAAACGCTCAAAAATATTTTGAAACAAAGAGTTATGTCTGTTCAAAGTAGTTGCGTCGAAACTGGAAAACAAATTTGGAGCGGTCCCCTTGCACGAATTTTTTGGAATTCTGTGTTTAGAATTTGGAAAAGGTCAGTAAATAAGAGTTGTAGCCCCGGAAGTCAGCTTCACTTGGGCTCATGAATCGCTCAAAAATATTTTGAAACAAAAAAGTTATGACTTTTTAGCGAGAGAGGGTACGGCTGGGAAAGAATGAAAAATAGTTTTGAACGCCCTTTTTTGAACACTGTTTTGGACTGTCTATCTATTCTGAAATGGGTGTCCAATAATTTTTTAAAAATAGGTTGCTATGATGTTTACAGTATATCCAAATTTAGATGTCATCGGAATTATGAGCTAGAAAATAAAAATTCGCAAATTTGTTACGCCGCAACAGGGGCTGCTGCTCAGCAGCAGTATCAATTGCAGATGGCCACTTTGGCACACAGTGTTGAGTGGTTTAACGTGTCCGTAATGCATGACTAATATTTTCTAAAAATAGTCTTATACACCAAGTATGTCATATTCGAAAATCAACCCGATTCGACGTGTGAGCTAAAAGTTAAAAAATGGCGAAGTCGCTACGCGGGAAAGGGGTGGCCCATAGCAGCCCAGCCACATGGGCTACTACCTGCTGCCCTTTGAAAGCTTGTATTTGACTCACTTAAAATGTTCGAAATGTATGGCTAGCATTTTTCAAAAATAGGTGGATATACTACCTACATCAAACCAAAATTTCGTCGTGATTTGATTAATGGTCTGAGAATTAAAAATGCGAGAACGAGCATGCCAGGATTAGTAAAATGGGTGACGCCGAGCGTAACCGCCATGGCTTGTTTTGACGTTCGACGTTCCGGATCGCGTTTGGGCTAGATTGTAATCAATGGTAAGTCTACTAAACTCCCAAGATGGAAGTTTTAACGTTTATGATAAATTTATGCCACAAAAACTAAGTCCGTGTATAAATAATGAAATAAAAATATAATGTAAATATAAATTTACATAATTAAGCGAATGTAAGCCGGAGATGGCATGTAAAATAGTTTTATAGTGAAACGAAAAACATGGAATCGTTAAAAATTATGAAAGCGATGAAACGAAGGTTTCCGAGATTCGAAACAAAGATTTTGAACGAAGAATTGCCTAACGGTGTATATATATTATATATATATATATACAAAGCAAAAATGCGAATTATTTGCTAGATAAAATATGAAGCTAACTTGTTAGAAAAAAAATAAAAAAAAAATATTTGTGTAAGAGGCAATAACATGAGTTAACTCATGAACTATTGAAAAAGTATAAAATTATAAAGCTAAAAGAAATAATATAGTAAGCTGTGTTTTACTATAAAAGTTATATATTAATCATTTAAATCTTGAATTTGCGAGTAAAGGCAAGAAATATTTTAAACGGGATATGGATGGTTTATGTTTCGAAGATGTAAAATAGTTATATGTTAAAGTTGTGAGAAACCTTTATTATTTATATAAAGGATTAAAATGAATAAATTTTCTAAAGGAACCAAGATTGGTTTTAAGTTAAGAATAAATAATATTAGTTTTTATAAACTAATAATTATTAATAGTGAATATGCATGCATGTTTTGTGACATAAAATATGTGTACACACTTGTGTAGGATTCGTGAGGAGAAATTAAATTAAGTTATAGTGGTAATCTCCAATCAAGACAAGTTTCTCAGTTTATTGATGTGGATTTATAATTGCTCTAAATAACTGTTAGCATGACTTATGTTTATAGTTATGTGATGCCTATGAACTGCATTAATTACTTTGTGAATGATGATGGTCAATTTATGACTAATTGTTGAATTGAGTCGGGGAACTCAATATACATGTGCAATGAATGATAGGTGCAGTTCATGTGTAGTACGCTATGGTACGTATGGTACTACTAGTAGAGTTTACGTTTAATGATGCGATTGTAATATGTTTGAACTCCAAGAATATAAATGCATGAACTGAATGTGAAACCTATGTGCTACGTGATGCATGGTAGGACTGTTAGACTTGCTGGGCCGTTGTGCTCAATCTTGCTTAATTTGCAGGTTAAAGCTATGATGCGAACTCTTGTGATTAGGAGCGCGTGAAAAGAAGACTAGTTGTTTAATGCAGAATGTATTAAACCCTAATGACGGTATTTTACATTTGTAAACTTCAAAGAAGTAAATCTTTGAATTATTCTATAGATGAAGTTTATTTGTCCCAAAAAATAGGGATATGTTTGAAAGAATGAATTGTATATATATTCATATCTACCCAGATTAAATAATCATATAATAAATATGGTTTTAATATAAAGAAGAATAGTAAAGGTTACGATTTAGTGAACGAAAGTTGTAAAAAGAAAAGTTTTAAAATTTATTCCGCATTTTTAGCTATTATAACATTAAATAATATTTTAAAGCTAGAAGAAGATAGTATTAACGCACAAGATCGGGGTGAGAAATAGTTTGATTTTGGGGGTGTTACACGCTACATTTACTGACTTGCCTTTCCCGATCTCTAACAAGATTATATAACCTCTCTTGGGGATCTGAAGGATAATCATCTTCAATCTCTTTAGATTCTTTTGTTTCTTCAGGAAGCTCCACCTCGACTGGGTGTTTCTGCAACTCACTTGCTGCAGATTCTTCATTCTCGGACTTGTTCAACATGAGTTTCTCATTGAACACCACATCTTTGCTGACAACCTTTTTCTTGGATAATGGATCCAATATTCTGTATCCCTTGACTCCATCTTCATATCCAAGGAAAACAGGGACGAAACTAGGATTTATTTTTAAATTTTTTTTTGAAGGGGGGGGGGGGGGACAAGAATTTTTTTAACAACCTAATATACATTCAGAAAAGGGTACTCGAAAAGAATGTATTGATATGGACCGTAATAGATGTAAGTTCGTCGAATTTCATCACACCACGATATTTTATATTTCGATACGTTTTCTACGATCACGTTCCAAATAATTAATATCCCATTCTTTACTTTCAATTCTTGGTAATTTTAGAGAACGCTGTTCTTGTTCAGAGGTAGGCAGAGATGTTTAATTTGAACATTAGGCTCAGGGATAAGCAGAGATGTGTCAACATGATTTGATTGCTTTATCTTGAAAAATGAATCAATAGTATGTGATTTTCCCATAATTCTAAAACAAAAAATAAAAAATTCAATTAGGTACACTACAAGAATGAGTTAATCAATACTATTGGACCATTTATTGAACTTTTTAATAATAAAATTTTCATAAATTTACAATCAAATAAGTAAGGTTTTAGTTGGTTATCGAAAAATAAATTGAATATGCAATTGGAATTAACATATACAATATTATGATCACTCATTAAACTTTTAAAAATTAAAATATCAAGTTTCATAAAATAAACAAAGAATAAAAAAATTAAATAAGGGTTTAAGTTAGTTACCTAGATATAAATATATCATTCAATTAGAATAACTCATACAATATTATGCTCCAATTATACAAACTTACAATTATAACAAATTTAATAATGATACATTTTCAAACCTTGGGGTGAACCTTATAAAATTTTCAAACCTTGGGGGGGGGGGGCATGGCCCCCTCCAGCCCTCATGTAGTTTCGTCCCTGAAGGAAAATACACTCTTTTGACCTTGGATCAAGTTTGGACCGTCGCTCCTCGAGGGGCAGATTAACATAAGCTAGAAAAATCAACTGATTTCCCACTCCATTCCTCTTAAGCGATTTTGTAATCAATTCCAGCTGAAGGAAATTAATTTTTCAGATAACACGCTGTGTTGAGTGCCTCAGCCCAGAAACTCTTGGGTAATCCTGCATTTAACCTCATACATCTGACACATGCCAATAAAGTTATGTTCATCCTCTCGGCAACCCCATTTTGCTCTAGAGTTCTTTTAACTGAGAATTGTCTGGTGATACCTTCATCATGGCAGAACTGTAGAATGACCTGTCCTTGTATCCCATGCCATTATCTGATCTGAAATACTTCAGTTTCTTTCCGGTCTGGTTTTTTACTTTAGCTTTCCGCTATTTAAAGATTCTGAAAACTTCGGACTTCTGCTTCATAAAATACACTCACACCTTTCTAGAGTAATAATCTATGAAGCTGACAACATAATGGGCTCCACCCATTGATGTATGCTTAATCGGGCCCCAAACATCTGAATTTATATAATTAAGTACATTATTATTGGTATGTGCTCCTGCCTTGAAGCTGACCCTCCGTTATTTATCGTACACACAAAATTGCAAAATTACAAACTGCACGTTTTGATAGCTTTCAACAACTGCCTTTTGTAAAGTTCATTCGTTCCACCTTCAATAAATGACCAAGTCGCATGTGTCATAATTTTGTGCTATGGCTGTTAGAATTATCCTGCTCAGATATTGCTACTCCACCAACAACTATGTCCCCTATCAACTTGTAGAGGATGCCTTTTGTGACGACCCCAAGATCGAGACCAACTTAATCCAAATCAAAGACTAACTTAATCTCGGCCTTGTGCGTTAGATACTCTTTTGATTCAGCTTTACATCTTATAAAGATGATATAATAGTTGAAAGTGCAGATAATTAGAATTTTTTTATTCCATAAATCGCAACATTCACGATTCCCTATATTTTACAATTGCATTTGTGACGAACGAGATTTTTGTAATTTATTTTGAATATTTATTAAATTAAATAAATATTTTTTTGGTGATTAAATTATTGAGTTAAATAATTAATTGATGAAATTGTGGTAGATTAATTTAATTATATGTGTTACATTAGTTAAATTAATGTGGTGAATTTTTATATTCAAAGTATGTATTTAACTGAGCTTACTTGATTAAATGAATTAATTAATAAGCATAATGTATTCTAATTAAATTAATAATTAATTAGAGATTTAATAATTTGACATAATTAATAAATAAAAATTTTAATTATGTGACTATGTGATTTATTGTGGAATTATGCTATTTATTTAATTGATTTAAATAAGATATTTGATTAATTGCCTAAATGAGTGTGACATTATTAAACTATATAATAAGAAGTAATTAAATTAAGGGGAAAGGAGAGGGAATGAGAGAAACCAAACATGGCCTTAATGGGAGTTAAGGGCAGTTCACCCATGATGGATCAACTGACCATTATATCGACAGTTTATATGATATACATATATTATATATCAGTATTCGTATATTCCTATAACATATATTTCATTAGAGCAAAAATAGAGAGAAAACACAGAGAGAAAAGTTAGAGAGAAAGTTGGAGGATTAAAGCAATTATTATCAAACACAGACTGCAAGGGTAATCCCTACATCCCAATTCTTATTCACGTATTATATTTCTCCATCACTGCATATTTACAAGTTATGTGAAATTGTGATTTAAAGCTTGAATTGGTGAATTATGTGTATATACATGTTAATATAGGATCATAACATGTTTCTACCAATTAAAGTATGTTCATACATGTCTAAATTGGAGTTTGAAAAGTTACAGAACCTTCTTTTCCATTTACGTGCTTTAAAAATTCTCTGTGAATGCGAAAATTGATATTTGTTCATTATATGGCTATATGTGTGTTCATATGTGTTTATAACATATTATATGCCATATATGCATAACTTCAGTGATCAAACCATCAAATTTTATTTATATTTAGGTTTTCAAAATTACAGAGTCGTATATATGGCCATGCGGCCCTTACGTACAAAATTTATACCATGAATCGATGGTTTAACTTTGAATTAACACTTGCATATGATTGTACACGTTTATACAAATAAAACGAAAGTTAAACGAACGGATTCGGTGTTATAACGAATTCGTAACGTTGAATTTCTTGATTTTCCTTCAAAACATGATTAAGTATGAAAAACAGTGAAATTATATGATTTGATTCAAATAATTGTATGTTTTAACTCGTTAAAATCATGCTAAAAAGGTTGGGTAAATATTATATGTGTATTATAGTGTCTGAGTATGCTTAAATTCATGTGTGAATAAATTAATTGGATGTTTTGGCCAAGTTCTGTTTTTCTCGCGAACCTCAGAATCTGGAACTGGCATGTCGTGCCGCAGCGCCAGCTCCAGACCTTAAGGTCCGCGTCGCAGCGTCAGCAGCGCCAAGGATAGCTTATATGGTGGCGCCGCAGCGCCACTATGTAGTTTGTCCAAAAATGAGAATTTTAATTGTTTTAGTCCAGGGAATGTAATAGTAACATAATCTAATGAACATAAAAATGTGTTAGACATATAATGGAATGTTAAAATAGATTCTTAACATGTCAATGAGGTACTTACATGTTTAATTGAACTGTTGAACGCATAGTTAGCTAGTCGTTCGTGAAATCTAATATTTTGTGAAGACAAATGTTGTGATTTGATTAGTATAATCATAATCAGAGTTTAGACAAAAGAGAATGAACTTGTGATGCTAGTTACGTTATTGAATAATGTGTATTGTGAATGTATTGGTATGTAGGACTTAATAAAGAACGTGAATTATAAATTATAGCTTGTGCAAGAGGCAAGTTTCCTAAACTCAAACTTTACTTTTACATTGAGCAAGTTTCTAAGCTCAAACCTTACTTTTACATCGAGCAAGTTCTTATCCTTGTTTATTCAAGTTAAGATTTTCATATGAGATACTGTTATTCCTTTAAGTATTACTTCAGTTATACAATACTTATTCGATTGTATACTCTTGAGATTTATTGTTCAAGTTGAATATCGATGTTATTGTTGAATCTTATAGGACTAGTGAACCCTTATTGATTCGACTAGTCCATAATGGATGAACGTTTCAAATTCTAGAATACTTATTGAGCTTATCCAAACCAAACTTCCTTTGGTGCGGACTCTGATGTCAAAACTGAGATGAACAACCCTGTAAAGGGGATTATTTACGCTTTAGTGTTGAGATATTGTGCACAGTATGGTACTAAGGGCTGATCCCCCTAAGTACGAGAAGAAGAGTCCATAGTCTTATGACTGTTAAAGGTTTAAAGTATAAACACTTTACAACCTAGGACATAGTTCAAGGTCATATGACCCTCAGATGTTCTTTTAATTCCTGTTATTTATCCTCGAGTCAAAAGTTGAGTTTCTTTATTCAGATGTCTTTGATTCACTCGCATGTTATTATATTATTGTCATATTACTATACTTGTGGGCAATTGTGCTCACTCTTGCGTAATAATAATATTGCAGTTAAGAACGAAAGGTCCGACGAGCCTTCTACTAGCAAAGGCAAGGGCAAGGTCAACAAGTGATGAAGACTTGTTGTTTATTTTTATATGTTTATGTTTTAGACTTATGTTAAAATTGTGTAAGACTTATTTATTTGTTTATGTTCCGCACAGATGTTTAAGGTTAGTATGACTTAGAATTATATTTATTATTCAGATGTTGTAACCCCATAAGGGGAGGGTTTATTTCTATCTATTGCATGGTTTGCATTTATTATAGGTAGATAGATAGATGATATTTGTACAGTGAACACCAAATCCCGTGGAATTGAAGTACCCGAATTTGGGGGTGTCACAGCATTTATTTTAGGATCCATCTTATCAGAGTAGAATTAAGTATGTACAACTTAATCCTCAATATGAATTCCTTCTTATATAGAATTATCAATATACAACTTAATATTACAAATCAGTTTCCACAATACATTCTTATTTCAAAATAAACACTCCTTCATTTAAACATTCAAAAACTATACATATCTACCAGGTACACATATCAGAATCATCATCATGAGTTACTTCAATTTCTAAACAGGGAAGATATATCCTTTGCATGTCTTCCAATTGTTATTATCTGTTCAACTAGAGATTATACAATATTTCAAACCTATAAAAGTTATATTTTGTAAGATTGAGCTCAACAGCTCAGCAAAACTAGCAGCTTGCATTCATCACATAACATATACCGTCATGCTCAGTTCATATTCATATTAAACATGCATTATAACTTCAAACGATAGGTTTTATAGATCTAGCATATCACATATCATGTCAAGACCGAGTTCCAAACCTCAATTTGTTTAAGTCATAAGTTCACTTTCATACTTCAACGAGTGTAATAGATAATTCATATAATCATGTCAAGTTTATATAGCAAATAGGAACTGAAAGACTTGCCTTAAGTGTTCTTCTTCTTCTTAGCTTTAATCACCCCTAGATCTTGATCTTCATCCTCTCCCTCTTGATCCGGCTAACTCTCCCTCTTTTCTCTCTTATTTGCTAGAGTTTCCCCTCTTAGTTTTGCTGAATTGGTGAGTTCTAAGTGAAGTAGGAAGGTCCTATTTATAAAAAACTCAAGACTTAGCCCCTAAGTCTTATGTTTTAACAATCTCGACACTTCTTGCTAAATTAAGCTTGGCAAGGCTTATAGTCAACCACCTCGTGCTAGGTTTTAGCTTGACAATGCTTATGGTCTGCCACCTCGTGCTAGGTTATAGCTTGACAATGCTTATGATCAACCACCTCGTGCTAGGTTTTCGCTTGACAAAGCTTTTGGTTAACCACCTCGCGCTAGGTTTTAGCTTGACAATGCTTATAGGCAGCCACCTCATGCTAGGTTATAGCTTAACAATGCTTATGATCTACCATCTCGTGCTAGGTTTTAGCTTGACAAGGCTTATGGTTAACCACCTCTTTGTGCTAAGTTTTAGCTTGACAATGCTTATGATCAACCACCTCGTCCTAGGTTTTAGCTTGAGAAAGCAGCTTGCAATTGAAAATATCTTCCAAGTTGAATTTTTGGTTGATTGTGGGGCTGATTTGTGGCAACCTACAAGTGTCGTGCTTCATATTTTGACTAGCTATAGAAAACCAAATCCATGTCATTTTATCTGATTGGTCCAATGTGGTTTCTTAGTTACTTAATAAATGAAGCCTAATTATCTTACAAGTTACTAAACTTGGAAGTACGACAAATCCCTGTATCAGTTTAAGCACGGCAAAGCCGCTTTTCGTAAATATACCGAGAAGCTCGTCGGTGAAAGTATTTTTAAGCTTGACTGTTCTTTTTTTTATGCTTGACGTTTTTCTTTGAAAATATTTTTATTTCGTCTATGAAACCTCAACACATACACATGATCACATAACACACATAATAGGTCATAATTCGGCCTTAAATCACATTTACACGTAATAATATCCATAAAATTTTATCTTATTAGATGTTTATATTCATGAACCCAATAATAGATTACACGAATTATCGAGTTCTCACAACATAGCACAACTTATATCCACTTATGCAATCCAATTTTCATAACTTATCGCATAATAAGAATTTTATATATTAAATTCTTATTTTAATATTTTTCAAAAACTCGGATTATCACACCATTTTTCCGACCCTTCATAATTACCATCGAATCCTTGGTAATTTTAATGATATAATCTCAGACTGAGATACTGCAACCTATAAAATCAAGTATTCCAATCTATAAAAGCCCTTCTTTAATTCTAGAATATACCTCACATCACCCAATGTTCTGACAACCCCGTCAAACATTTTAATTTTGATGGCGCCTATCCCAGTAACTTTGCAGACTGTATTGTTGCACAATAAAACTTTACCACCATTGCAGGATGTAAAAGTATCAAACTAATTCTTGTGAGGGGACATATGAAAAAACATCCAGAATCCATGTACCAATCTATAAGGCTGGTACTGTCTCTAACAGATAAGAGATCACCTTTGAATTTCATTTTCTGTCACTGTGTACAGCTCTCCGTCTCTGCACAGAAATTGCTGCTCCACCCAGTAACTGTGTCCCCTATCAACTTGTAGAGGGTGCCTTTTTTCTAACCCTTCATAATTACCATCGAACCCTTAGTAATTTTCATGACACCATCTCTGACTGAGATACTGCAATCTATAGATTAAAGTACTCCAACCGATATCAAGTCCTTCTTAAATTCTGGAATATACCTTACATCATCCAATGTTCTAAAAAACCCGTCAAACATTATATATTTGATGGTGCCTATCCAGTAACTTTGCAGACTGCGTTGTTACCCAATAAAACTGTACCACCATTGCTGGATGTAAAAGTATCAAACCAATCCATGTGAGGGGACATATGAAAAGAACATCCAGAGTCCATGTATGTATGAATCTATAAGGCTGCTACTGTCTCTAACAGATAAGAGATCACCATGTGAAGCTTAATTTTTTGTCACTGTGTACAACTCTCTGTCGCTGCACAGAAATTGCTGCGCCACCAGCAACTGTGTCCCCTATCAACTTGTAGAGGGTGCCTTTTTTCTAACCCTTCATAATTACCATCGAACCCTTAGTAATTTTCATGACACCCATCTCTGACTGAGATACTGCAACCTATAGATTAATGTACTCCAGCCGATATCAAGTCCTTCTTCAATTCTGGAATATACCTTACATTACCCAATGTTCTGACAACCCCGTCAAACATTTTAATTTTGATGGTGCTTATCCCAGTAACTTTGCAGACTGTATTGTTACCCAAAAAAATTGTACCACCATTGTAGGATGTAAAAGTATCAAACCAATCCCTGTGAGGGGACATATGAAAGGAACATCTGGAATCTATGTACCAATCTATAAGGCTGCTACTGTCTCTAACAGATAAGAGATCACCGTTTGAAGCTTCATTTTCTAACACTGTGTACATCTCTCCGTCGCTGCACATAAATTATTGTTCCACTAGTAATTGTGTCCCCTATCAACTTGTAGAGGGTGTCTTTTTTTTGACCTTTCATAATTACCATCGAACCCTTTGTAATTTTTATGACACCATCTTTGACTGAGATACTGCAACCTATAGAGTCAAGTACTCCAACCGATAACAAGCTCTTCTTCAATTCTGGAATATACCTTACATCACCCAAAAACCCCGTCAAATATTTTAATTTTGATGGTGTCTATCTAGTAACTTTGCAGACTGTATTGTCACCCAATAAAATTGTACCACCATTGCAAGATGTAAAAGTATTAAACCAATCCCTGTGAGAGGACATATGAAAAGAACATCCGGAATCCATGTATGTACCAATCTATAAAGTTGCTATTGTCTCTAACAGATAAGAGATCACCTTGTGAAGCTTCATTTTCTGTCACTATGTACAGCTCTCCGTCGCTTCACACATCTTCTTGCTCAACAACATTAGAAGAATTTTCAATCTACTTACTTTTCTTCTTGTTCTCCATCTTCAACAATGGACACTAATTTTTGTATTGGCCCTTCTCGTAGAAGTGATAACACTCAACTTAAGATTTATCTTTCTTTCCTAGTCTCGACTGAGACCTTCCTCGTTCCTTGTAGAAATACTTCTTCCGATTAGGACCCCTGCCACGCCCATCTGAAAGTGTAAGAATATTGTCTCTTTGGTCTCTAAAAGTAGTGCCCCTGAACTTATCCTGGTCCAGAACTGCTGACATTACATCGTCAACTACAAGCTTTTCCTTCCCTATAAGGAGAGTAATCTGGAGAGTTGAGTCTGAATCTGTTAGAGAGACAAGAAGCAAGCAATAGGCTTTATAAATCTTCTTCGTCCAACTTCACATCAATATTGGTTTGTTTGATCACCAATCTATTAAACTCATTAATATGATTGGTCAAATCTGACCCTTCTTCCATCCGAAGCTGGTACAATTCCTTCTTCAAATATAACCAGTTTGACAATGATGTTGACTTGTAAACTTTCTCAAGATTTTCCCACAAGTCCTTCGAAGAGGTTTCGGTCAAAACCTGATATTTAATCTATGGCGCCAAGCTTAATCCGATTGTTGCCACGACCTTTGCTTAAAGTTCTGTCTATTTTTTATATGTTATAGTCGTTGGTTTCTTCGCCTTCCCTTCTAGTGTCTTTTCCAATCACTGTTGAACCAATACATCTTTGATTGTACACTGCCAAATACTAAAAGTTGACTTATCGTTAAATGGTTTAACATCGTACTTGTACTTGTCATCTTCGTATTTATAACCTGCTAGATTTTTCTTTAAACAGATCGTACTAGTTGGTCAGGTATACGTGTAAGTTAGGTGTGATTTTTGAACCACTTTCCTAGACATCAACGACGTGAACCAAAATCTCTGATACCAATTGTTGAGAAATCAGGCCCACACAAATGCATTAAGATAAATATATGCACACTACTGTATGAGATATAAAATAATAACACGAGAATTTTTACGTGAAAAATCCAACTGAAAAAAACCACGAAAGAGATCTCAGAAATTCACTATAAAAATAATATGGAGATTACAGACTCTCAACTGAGAAATAAACTCACAATTTATTTCTCTTTACGCCCTCATACTCAGAATACTCTAACTGAGCTTTTCTACTCTATCGGATGCTTTTCACCTAAACTGATGGTGTATATTAGTTGCTCATCAGAGCATTCTATTTATAAAATAAACTTAGGAGACACACTCCCTTGATAATATATAGGCGGATCCCATAGGAGATTTCATGGAACAAAGTAAGAAGATTTGCTTTGACAAGAAGACTATAAAATCTAATTATTCCAAGATTTTGATGTGCATGCATTTATTGGGGTTTCCACTGACAAACCAAAATGGGAGCTAATATTCAACAAGGACTCTGATGAAGTATCTAGTGAATAAAATCCATAAAAAGAAACAAAATTCAATGACTATAAGCAACAAGCCATTAACCGAACCTATAATTTTGAATTGGTTATTTCCAGGTCTATTCGGCCAGGGCGTATGAAGCTTTTAAAACAACTTCATTATTGTTGGATGAGTGAAATGTCTTTTTTTGTGAAAAAAGAATAAGGTTGTATATTATATTGAGTTGAACGACACTTTTGTCCCTTCAAGTTGTTATCCACTTTTAAAGTCGTCTCTAAAAATTATTTTTTGTCAATTAGGTTCTTAAAGTGACATTTTTGGTCAATTTCGATCCTTTTACCCTATTTCACTTAAATCCCCCGAAAATTTGACCCGACCCATTTTTTGAAGGGTAATTATGTCTTTAAAATTATTATATATATTATCAACATTAAAATATACAAATTAAAAATTAAATTAATTAAACTAATTAAAAATTAAAAGCTATTATGCCTTTTCTTCTTCCCCAAATCAAGAACTTGAACTTTGAATTTCAATTTCATCGCAACCTAGTGGATAAAGGGATAATTTAGTCTCCTCTCTCCCTCTCCTTTTTCTCTCTTTGCTCTTCACCCACTACCACTGTAGGATTTCTTTTTGAAAATTAGTTTTTAAATTTTAAAGAAAATAAAACCAGGATCATCTTTATAGTTTTATACGAAAGAATACACACATACACACACATATATATATACCATGTATCTAAAGAGAGAATTCGTTACCTAGTGCTTGGTTGGATTAATACGTTTTGAATATTCTCAAGATCTTCCCTCATATAACCTTATGTTGAACCTGAAGTGTGGTCTCCAAAGCACCCTTATGAACAAAAACCCTAAATCTATTTTTCCTATGCTGTAAGAGAGAATACAATATTTTGATATTTTCTTCTGATAGAAAAGTACCAAAATACGTTTCTGATCAATGATATATATAATAACATTGATCCTTACCCTCTCTTAAGAATATGGTCTATATTAGGCTAGGAATGGGATCCTAAAGGATTCTTCTTCTGACTTCAATACCTATCTAGATATTATTATCAGATAATAATATTCAAAATAAATATTATTTACAATTAATTCTACTAAATAATTGTAATTGCACTTCAGTGCAAGAATTAATTAAATAAACCCTTTACTAATAAACTGTAAATATTTTCTCTATAAATGTACATAAATATTTCAGAATCAATTAATATAATTTTGATACATTTAAACTAATTTCATAAATCCACAATTTATCTCTATTTGATCATAAATTGATTTAACAATTAAATCAATCCTTTTAATAATAAATATTAAAAGACTCGACCAATATTCTTTAATCAATGATAAATTATCTTATAAAAATTCTTATAGATGTTTTGACAGTAATAATGTTCCTAATATTAATTTTATACATTAATCAACATTCCAAAGTATTAATTAACACGATGTAATCTCACTTATTGGAAAATCAAATTAATATATATAACAGTATTAAGTCCACAATTATTTCAAAATTAAGAAATTTTATAAATTAGTATTTATGTGAAAATATTTTATAAATAAAATATTTGCACATGATCCGTTTAATGCACAAGTACTTTAATTAGAAGTCCAACTTCCATGATCAAGATAAATCATCTATGTTAAAATACTATAACCTACGTGATAATATCTTCAAATCATCCTAGGTTATAAACCATTTTTATTTTATTTATATATTACATATGATTTATATCTTTTGTATAGAATTTATTTATACACATAAACCATAGCATATAATATATATATATATAGGGTCCTAATCCATGGCAACCGGTTGCTAGAGGGTACTATTCAGCAACCATGCTCTCCACCGTTGATCAATATAATTAAGGGCTGGGATTTGAAAAAAAAAATTCCCAACCGCTACTCCAAGTAGCGGCTGTCACTTCACTTTTTGGTCAAATAGTCAAATAATATTAATATTATTATAATGATTAACTATTAAAATAATAATAAAATTATAACCAGCCGCTACTCTAAGTAGCGGCTGCTCCTATTCTTCACTCTCTCTCCCCTCTTATATAGCATTAGCATAAATAGTTAAATTAAATAATATTTAATTAATTAAATAGCATTAATAGCTTATTTAATTTACAATACTATTTAATTTAACTTATTTAAATAAGTTATATTTGACATAAATTCTTATTACATTTTGAAATATTCTAACTTATTTATATTAAAGTTTTAAAAAGTATATTATTTAAATATATTTTTAATATGTCTTAAAATTTATAATATAAATTTATATATATTATTTAAAAATAGCTTAGTTTTATTTTGTTAGTTAGAAAACTAATTGACGCATTCATGCATTCACTCACGTAGAGCACATCCTATTTAGATTTTTTATATTTTTTGTCAAATATAAACTGTGATGATTACTTGAGGATAGAGGTACGTCAAATTTCTCATTCTTTTGTAATTCACATAGTTTTAGGACATTTTATTTTTTTTAATTTTATTTGTGCATTTTCATCTTTAATCTAGCATTAAAGGAAAAAACCTGTAACAAGATAAGGTGGGGATTTCATCACCCTTCTTTAGCCCACAAAAGACCCATTCATTTTGCATAACCTTGTCTTAATAAAATCAAATAGAAGTTAGCCCCTAGGAACTTCGAGTGCAATTAGGACAAAGGACTCTAAGAGGATGCTAAATTTTAAATTAATCAAACTACTGGTGTTTAGGCAATTGGTTCAAAAGGTAAACGCCTAAAGAACGTGTGGTTATTCACTTAGTCAACGTACTTACGGAGAGACTCCCACCTTTCTTACACATACTTGGCTAGTGGTGTGATTAATTTTGAATTTGGTGGACCTTAAGGTGTATCTTGGAACAGTTAGGAGTTGTCTAGATTTTATTTAGGTTAACTATAGAATTAGGATTTTTATTTATTTTATCTTATTTTTTATTTTTGTGTGTGACTTTCGTGGTTAGTTGTCCATTTGTTTTGTGATTTGTGGAAAGATGGATTCTTATTATAGTTGGAATAATAATTTTGTTTGGAATCAAGAACCCTATGAAAATTTTAATACACACCAAGTAATTCAATTTTTTCCAACTTATGAAAATCCTTATCTAAGCTCATATCCATGTTCATATCCATACCCATCTTCGGATCCAGAACCTCAATATCCACAAGAATTATCAAATGAAGAAGAGGAAAGACTTAGTGACTTAGAGAAAACTATGAAAGTTTTAATAGAAAATCAATTTAGCATGGATCAAACTATATCTCGTATAGAAATTCAAATGAGTCGATTAGCCACCATAATAAATGAACAAGAGGTGGATGAATTTTCTAGTAACTCTGAGATTAATTTTAAAAATCTTGATGGTTATAGAAATGATGAGGAAAATAAAAATTTTGTATTCAATTCTACACAGTTTAAGTCAAACGAATTTGAGGAGTCTAAAAATTATGAGTTTATGCATAAAATTAATCATGTCACAGTTAATGAGTCGGTTGAAAAAGCCTATAAGCCTAAAGCTCCTAACCCTGAAAGACTTATTCCAAAAAAATCACCTAGTGAATTTTTGGACCAACAAAATAAAGTAAACATGATCCAAAAGTTGTCAATGACCCAAGAAATAATTGAAAATAGGCTCTTGAGGACAATGCATGATTTAGGTATGGGGTTTATTTGTATTATTGTATTAGATTTTTTTATAGGAAAATATAGTAAAAAAATGAAAAAAAATTGAAATTTTTGTTTGACTTTTTATGAGTTAGATGAATCCTAGTAAGTGTCTGTGGAGCAAAACTCATGAGTGAGATTGAAAGATTTGGAACTCTTGAATCTTTGATTAGATACTAAATCTTAATTTAAAATACCATATGGAATAAAAATTGATTTCATAAGCATTTTGCACTTCACGTTTGCACTAATTCTTTGTTGTGGGGTTTAAACTATGATTCAAGTAATTTCAAAAAAAATGGGAAGGAAAAAAAGAAAAAAAAAGTTGAAAAAGAAAAAGAAATAAATAACAGCTTCAATGTCAATTGGACGAAATAACTGGGTATCCAAGCCTTATGAAGCATCAATATTCACGCTGAAAAGTGTGATGGATGTAAGCAACTTGACTAGTCTAGTTTGTGGCCTTTGTTATTCGAGTTAGTAAGCCCTTAGGGGTGTCTCTACACATAGTGCCCTAAAACCAACCGGTTTGGAAGACATTGGTCCAACGCTCGCTACATGGGTAACTTTGAAAAGCCTAAGAAAATGAGACATTGCACAAGTCAAGAAAAAATTCAAAAAGAAAGGAAAAAACGGAAAGAACAAAAAGAAAAATGAGTTTGTTTGATTTTCATGGTAAAAATCCCTACCAAGAGTTACATCATATACACATGCTTACATCAAATAGAATTAATTTAATGAAGGATGGTGTCTAGAATAAAGATTGAATATTTTTGATAAGGTGAAAGTGTGATTTTGAATTTAATCTTGGTTATGTATAATGCCCATGGATATTTAAAAGTTTTATTTCAATTTCATGATTTGTTGAGCTCAAAAATATTTTTGAATTTTGTGGGTATATTCACTGCAAACTCTCACGAGACACAACTCGTCCACTTAGGGTAACTTTGGGGTTTAAAGGCTTGTTGCACATGCTAAGTGCAATCGTGTTTCCTACGAAAATGGGGTAGTATCATTTTTGTTTTATTTTTATTTTCTTTTTATTTTACTCGAGGACGAGCAAAAGCTAGGTATGTAGGTATTTGATAGACACGAAATTAATACATTTTAATATTCAGCATGTTCATTATTTTATATGCTTATTTTATTTAACTAATACATTTTGTTTTATTTTATAGGAAATAACATTTATTTTTCTTGGGGAGCAAATAAAGGATTTATATTCAGCTCTTAAAGATAGAAAAGGACTCTTGGATGATTGACATATGTGACAACCCGAAAATTTATAAGATTAATAAAATCTTAAATGATTAAATTAAATGTTAAAGAATAAAACCTAGATTGGAATTAGAGGATTAATTAAAAAAATTTAAAAGAACTTATATGGTTTGATTTAAAGTTTTAAGTAATGTAAAGAAATTAAATGAAGAGATGTATAAGTATAAAGGAATTGTGTATATATATTGGTACATATATATACTTAGTGATGTGCTATATTTTAGGAAGAGGAATTGTAATAACTAAGAATTTCTAAGTCATTGTAAATAAATATATGAAGTTCAATATTAGTAATATTGAAAATTTTGTGACATGTATTGAGAATGATATGTGAATATTATATATAATAATATTTGTCAAGGATAATAAGTATGTTAGAACATATGTGATATATGTTTAAGACTAAAGAAAAGTATACATCGTAAATATGTATATATAGTTGTTTATTATATTAAATAAAGCAACAAGGAATCTCATAACCTAATATAATATTATATTAGGAGTGGAAATTATATAACCTAAGGGTTATAGTAATTAGTATGCTATTATATAAATTAGATACTAGTACACTAACCCTAGAGAGTTATTTCATATATCTCAGTTAGTTAATTTTCTAATCTAATTAAAGTATGTTCAATTGGATTATAAAATTAAAAGTTCATGTGTAGGTTCTTAAACTCTAAATGAGAAGGATGTGAAAACCTAATTAACTAAGTAAGGTGAAATAAAATTAAAGTTTTGGGTCATGTTTATTTAACTAGCCCAAATAATTATATTAAAAGCCCAAAAGTAGTAAAGTCATGGCCCAATCTTAGACCAATTAAAAAAGGGGTAGTACGGTCATTTGTTAAAGCATAAATTGGCTAATAAAATAAATCAAGAATTGGTCTAAAAGGGGGTGCATGCATCCAGCCAAGGAGGGAGTAAAATGAAGCATGTGTTGAGTTTATTTTCCTACTTTAGTTAGTAACCTACTCCTTTTGTGTCAACTTAAGAAGCTAGCCATCATGTTTTACCAAGATTGCAAGTTATATGGAGAGAGGAGGGGAGATTTGTGTTAGGAGATTTCATGGATATACATAATATATCTACACATTTTTACCAACACAAAATATATTACTTTCTCTCTCATCTCACTATTCCAAGTTAGCTAACAAAAAAAAATATTGAGAGAGAGAGGGGCCTCGGCAAGGAGAGGAAGAAAGGAAGGGTTCAAGTTTCATGCATCCAAAGATCTCATATTTTGGAAGACCAAGAAATATAGCCAAAAATCAAAGGTATAAAAATCAAACTCTAAATATTTAGTTTATGTATTTTATTTGATTTGTTTTTGATGAAATATCAAGTTATGTTACTTGAACTCTAAAACCATAGATCTACAAGTTTTAGAGTGTTTTATGAGTAGATCTAACCATTTTGGGTGTTAAAAGTTTGATCCAAAAAAAGAAAAGTAAAACAGTTTTTAAACTTAGAAAAATTAGTATACTGCTGCCACAAAAAGGAAATTTCAGAATTAGCTAGATTGTTCAAAAAATTCTGGGCTTTTGGTATATTGTAGTACACTGAATAAACTTTCCATAGACTCCGGAACAGACTAAATCCGACGTCGGACGAAAGAGTTATGCGATTTTAAAATAGCCGAGTCAAAACTGGGAAACCATTTCGGTTCAGTCCCCTTCCACGAAATTTCTGGAATTTTGTGCTTGGAATTTGAAGATGGTCCTAGAACAAAAATTGTAGTCCCAGAAATTAGCTTCGCGTGGGCTCAAGAATCACTCAAAAACGTTTTAAAACAAAAAAGTTATGATTGTTTTAGTACAAGAGGGTCAAGCTGGAAAAACCAAAACTGATCAGCCACTTCGGTCCAAATTTTTGAACTCAAAACAACTCCAAATTGAGTGTTTGATAAATGAAAACTGTAGCTTAAGAAGTTAGGAATTCAATGCCTCCGACGGAACTTAATTCCGAGTTGTACATTTCGTTTTACAAGCGTTTCCGTAAATGACGCCAAATCTGAAAATTGTGGGCGAGAATGGCATAATCGTAAATATGGGGAAGTGATTAATTATTAAAAATAATTATTTAAAGCCATTAAATGGTTAGCAAATTAATTACATATAAAATTAAATATAATTAATTATTTAATTATTATTTAAATGATAATTAAGTAAAGTTAGTGTTAATAAAGTAACTAGTTATTATTTAATTGTGATTAAATAATAATTAGAGATTAACAAATTGATTAATTATTATTTAATTAATATTAAATAATGATTAAAGAATGTTGAAGTAAGATTAGGTAATAATAATGTAATTACTTACTTACATTGATATAAGAATTTATAAAATAATTGTTTATTATTTAATTAATATTAAATAATAAATAAGAGCAAATAATAATTAATTATTCCTAAATTAATAAGAAAGAATTATGAAGTTAATTGATTATCTATTATTCAAGGATAAGTAATTAATTAATTATTATTTATTTAATATTAAATAATAATTAATGACACATAGTAAGTAATTAATTAATTATTATTTAATTAATATTAAATAATAATTAAAGACAAATAATAATTTATTTATTCATTATCTAATTACCATTAAATAATGGATAGATCTATTTGGCTATTATTTATTAATTAAATAAGAACTAAAGATAATTAATTAATTAATATTTAATTAATATTAAATAGTAATCAAATGAAGGCATAGATTAATATTATGATAATAAATTTATTTAATAATTTTATTAAATAAATTATGTAAAAATAGTTTTAATGTTTTAAAAATCATTTAAAAATGATTTCAAGGTTATAAAAAATGTTTTAAGTTATAAAACATAACTTTTAATATTTTGTCATGAATTACATTAATATTTTAATATTAATAACAGTTATTTAATAATGATTTTTAAATATTTTAAATTCATTTAAAGGCGATATTAAAAATACTTTGAAATATTATAAATAACTTATAATATTATGTCATGTATTTCATTAGTATTTGAAATTAAATAGATATTAATGATAATGGAATTATTTGGTATTTAAATCATTTAAATATGATATTATTGATTGAAAAATTATTTTAAATGGTAATAATTATTTGAAAATTTTTATGAGCCTTTGAAAAATATTTTGATTATATAATAAATTATCTAAGATAATATTAAAGCGTTTAAGTAGAGTCTTATTGATATTAGGCTCGATAATTGTTCGACTAGGCCGTCGAGATATCGAAATAGTACCGAACTCAACTCAGACTGAAATAGTTTGACTTGATACTAGGTCTTATGTGTTTTATTGACTGTTAGAAATATGTGATAATGTGTTTAGGTTATTTTATAACTGTAATTAACAGTATTAACTGTGATGATATTATTCTAATTTGGAGATCAATATTATTAATATTAGGTCTTCAGATGAAGCTAAATAGATTGCGTAGCAGTAGTCGGCGATAAAGGCAAGTTTTCTTTAACTTAACCTGGAGTTATAATTCTTCAATTATGCTAGTGGTTAATCCTTGTTGATTACATCACGTCTATAAATTATTGATTCGCACGTTATGCATATTGCATATGTTCATCAGGTATGAAAGGCTGATCACCTTCATTACTATTTGGTCCAGTTGATTTATTCATATTCATTATTGACCATTCATTTTTATTGTCTCGGTCGTTCAGTTACTAAAATTGATTCATGTTATTTCACAATTGTTATATTGTTGAAAGTCAGCCAGCTTATTGTTCATTCTTTCAATCATGATATATCTTTTTTTGTACTTAAACTTGCTGGGCAAATTTGTTGCTCACCCTTGCTATATCATGATAAATATTGCAGATTTAAACGAATACTTTAGATATAGGAGAAGGCGTATGACATTGTATGTTGTATAGGATATTGAATACAGGTATTAAGTCAAGGTTACAGACCTTGGGATTATGTTGTAAAAGTTATTGTATAAACAATTTATGTTTATATCTTCCGCAATAGTTATAGAAATATCGTATCGTAACGTACCAGGTCCGAGGTTCTGGGGACCCGAATTTGGGGGCGTCACAACATATAGAGATTGAAATCAAGAAAGAAATAAAAGGAAAAAAAGGAACAAAAGTGTCCAAGTTCAAGGAATCTAATTTTGGGCACAAATTTATTTTTCCTATAAATAGATCTCTTGTTTTAGAGAGAAAGGGGAATTATGTATTGTATTAATTTAGATTAGGAGTAGGAGTAGATTAAATTATTTTTTTATTGTACGCTTGTTAGAGAATCGTCAATAAAGGGAGTTTTCTTATTTATTTTTAATCTTATTCTTCTTCTTTATTTTAGTTAGTTATTTTATTTCTCATGTCTAGTTAATTTTTCATATCTAGGTTGAAGATGAAATTAAATAATTATTCATGATAATATTTTTATCTTTTCTACTATTTATGTTTTTATGTTTAACTGATTTCGCCTTCATGTTTCGTTATTGAAATACCTTCGTTTTATAGTTCTTATGTAATTTTAAATTAATTAAGAGGTTTTGATAGATTATTGTTAAGATATGAGTTTTTCATAATTCATGCTTGCTCGAAGAAATTTTGATGGATTATAGTTAATCCTTAAATTTTCATAGTCTATGGTTGTCCACGTTAATTGTAAAATTATTAAATTAAAGGGAAGTGAGATTAAAATCATAATTAAGTTATAAAAATAGAAGAGATTGAATTATGTGTTATGTTTATTATTTAATGGATTCGGATTCCTAGATTGCTTCCTCATTATTAGTTTTTATATTCTAGTTTATCAATTCTCAATCTTTATTTCTAATTTGCCTAAAATAGATATTAAGAATATATTAAAATTAATCTAGTCTCTGTTGATTCGACCTGTACTTGCCAGTTCTTCAACTTGACACTGTGCACTTGCAATTACATATTTTTAACACATCACTCAACATCCATATTGTCAGTGATTTGGATTGGCCTTCTATCAGAACACCATTCTCCCAACTTCTGCAATAATCTGTTGATAACAAATTCAAAACAAATGAGGACATTATTTATATATGCATTGTCTCATGGTCATTTATATATTCCCTCTGTTCTAAAGTAACATATATTTCCTCCGTTTGAAATTATATGATCCTTTTTAGAAGTTAATTAAAACCATTCTCCCACAACTTCTGGAATAGTCTATCAATAACAAATTCAAAACAAATGAGGACATTAGTTGCAGTAACTCATGGTCATTTATATATTCCCTCAGTTCCAAAGTAACATATATTTATATATGACACCAGGTTATGAAAAAAGAGAAGAAAACACAAGAGAACACTCAAGATAAAACACTCACATTCAATGAAAATTTACCAAAGAGATAGAGCCAAAGCAAACAAGAACACTTGATTTGTATAAAAAATCTCTAAATAATTCAATCTGCTTTGAACTTCACATGTAGATTGCGTTATATATAGTTATATATATATATATATATACACGATAAGGATCTTAGGCTCACCCAACTAAAAGCTCACCCAACTCACCCTCCTTTAGCGACGGACCGGGCGACGGTTTGGTCCGTCGCTATATATACAATCGTCGTCTATATGTTGTCCGTCGCTAAAAACTAAGACGACGGTTGTACATATAGCGACGGACCAAACCGTCGCCCGATCCGTCACTAAAGAGGATGAGTTGGTATATATATATATATATACGGTTCGGATCTTAGGCTCACCCAACTAAAAGCTCACCCAACTCACTCCCCTTTAGCGACGGACCGGGCAACGATTTGTCCATCGCTATAAATACAACCATCGTTTATATGTTGTCCGTCGCTAAAAGCTAAAACGACGATTGTATATATAGTGACGGATCAAACCGTCGCCCGGTCCGTCGCTAAAAAGGGGTGAGTTGGGTGAGCTGTTAGTTGGGTGAGCTTAAGATCCGAACTATATATATATATATATATATATATATGACACCAGGTGAAGAAAAGACAAGAGAACACTGAGCATAAAACATTCACACTCAATGGAAATCCAGCAAAGAGATAAAGCCAAAGCGAACAAGAACACTTGATTTGTATAAAAAATCTTCAAATAACTCTATCTGCTTTAAACTTCACATGCAGATTGGGTTATATATATATATATATGACACCAGGTGAAGAAAAAAGAGAAGGAAACACAAGAGAACACTCGGGATAAAACACTTACACTCAATGGAAATCCACCAAAGAGATAGAGCCAAAGCAAACAAGAACACTTGATTTGTATAAAAAATCTCCAAATAAATCAGTCTGCTTTGAACTTCACAAGCCTAGCCTTTCTATAGTTGTCATGGAACATCCCCCAGCACTAGGTACATGAAATATAATAAATAAACTACTTAATAACATTAGTTTAAGGAGAAAGACTATGAGACACAAAAGACCAAATACAATGAAAAAAACATAATTATGCATTGGTATTATTCTCCCCTGGTTGAAAAGGATTCACCCTCGAATCTGAGAAAGATCCACAACATTGAAAGTTGTCGGAACACCATATTCTCCGAGCAACTCCAATTTATATGCATTTTCTCCGATCCGTTGAAGAACTTTGAAAGAACCATCACCCCTGGGTTTGAGTTTTCCATAACGCGCGCACTCGAGGAAATCATTCTTTACGAAGATGAATCCATACCAAGTCACCTTCCTTGAATGCAGTGTGTTTTAGGTGTTTACTTGCTTGATTTTAGTATTTTTCAATCTGCTTGATAATGTGATCATGGACTTGCTCATGCAACATCTTGATGTGCTTGGCTTGTTCTTCAACATCTACATTAAAGTGATGAGAAACAAGAAGGGGATCTAACGACCCCAAAATCAGGATTATTTGCGTTGCCGATCTTGTGCATTAACAATAAAATCACATCATACCTCTATATCATTTATCGAAGTTATAATCAATAAAATGCAGATATATATTTAAACTTTTATGATATTCTTTCATATTCTATAATTTTCATAACAATTCAACTTTATTCTTACTCTATATAACAGACAATATCAATATAAGTACTAAAACTTAGCTATTTTTGTAATAACCGAGAAGATCATGTAGCATTATAAATAGGATTATGCATAATTATTAATGAAATGAAGTTTATTTTGGATTTTTTTTACAAATGTTATGAATATATATATATATATATATGTGTGTGTGTGTGTGTGTGTGTGTGTGTGTTATATTTATGAGAGACATAAATTAATGGTTAGACTAGGCTAATTAATTTAATTAGTTTGAACTAACTAAAGTACAAAAAGGAAAGCCAAGAGAAATGATTTAATAAAGTTGATTTAAGTTTAAGTAAATTAAAGCTTATGTTGCTAACTAAAAAGCTTGGATATTTGTAAGATCCCGACTTTTATAAAATAAAAGTTTATTTTTCTTTGTGATTATTATTCTAAACAGTAAAGTGCTTAATTGATAAAATGTTATAGTTAAGGGTGATATATGCAAATTATCAGATAAACAGTATGTCAAGGAATATTTTTTTTGTCGAAAAATATTCTTTCTATCGGAGAATATTATATTCGGTAAAGTACGACGGCACCCATGGATGGAAATATTTTGTTAGAAACTCAAGCTGTAGAACTCATACAATATTGAACACCATGGATGGAAATAATTAATTAGTTACACACCTGATCATGAGCTGTTAGCATGGATAGATGTATTTTGTTATCGTTCCTCCTCATAAAGTGTAGAGTTTAGCGATTATGTATATTCTGTTTCTTTTTTCTAAAGTGAAAATTTCAAATAAAAATAATAATAAGATACGTTTTCCTCAAAAAATTGTGTCTTTTTACTCTAACATTAATTAAAATAAATGAAGGAGATTTGGGTAACCATTTATGTTTGTAACATTAATTAAAATAAATGAAGGAGATTTGGGTAACTATTTATGTTTGTAATTTTTTGTACTCTCTCCGTCTATAATATATGACGTTTTAAAATTGTACACAATAATTAAGGAATTGATTATATGACATTAAATATAGTATTAATTGTCTATAATACTATTTATCATATACTTATTTCATTCTCTTTATCGGTAACATTTTTCCATTAGGGAAAATTTTAAAAAATTGTGGTTAATTTTCCTATATTATATAAAACTTCAAATAATTTTAAAAAAATAAAATCATCTACAACCTATAATTTTGCAGGTAAAGTGAGAGTCTCTATCACTAAACTATCTCACCTTTCGTCTAAAATTTCCTTCTTATTTTTTTATTTTATTGACCTTTCATCCATCCAAATCTTTTCGACAACAAATATTTTCTCTTACCAACCTTTATTTATATATTTCTTTTATTTATTAAACAATGTTATATTATATACTTTCTCTGTTCCAAATTTATAAGTTTAGTATTTAATTTTTAAAAGTTAATTTAAGACATTTTCAAAATTAAATTTAGGATGATTCTTTGAAAATTATGAAACATAATTTTTTTTAATGAGTAGTCATTGTTAAATACTTCAAAATATTCATCATTATATTAATTAAAATTAAAAAAATTTATGTCAATTTTAATTTTTAAAATGTTTTAAATTGATTTTAAAAAGTCAATAATAAATTTATATTTTAGAATGGAGGGAGCATGATCTATTCTTTCACTAATAAAGATAAGGGATAACAAAATTATATTTTGGTAATTACTACAATTAAATACCTGTTTGGTCATTTTTTTGGGTAACTATTACAATTAAACTTACCATAGTAAGTTTAAATTTAGAAATATGAAATGAAATAATATCACTTACATAATATAGAGTATGAAAGAAAATGATATCACTTACAAGTATTGAAATACAATAATATCCTTTACGGATACTGAAAGAAAATAACATTCTTTACTTAATAGGAGACTAGATCTGACTGGTATTATCTTGAAAAAATCTTGCACTATTAGCTACACTCAAAGTATTCTTATACTAGAAAGAAATACGCACAATATTATAGAAAAAGAATTCTCTGATTCTGGTGTGATTTTTATTTTCTTAATTAAGCAACCTATTTATAGGAAAAGTGTAACATACAATCTCTGACAAAACATACATACATGATTTTGCAGCACAACCCTGTTGAAAAGGGAATTCAAAACCAAGCTTCTCACTTCCATCCATTTATTCACATGCTTATATACATATTATAATAATTTTACTATTTAAACAATTATAAATTATAAAATTATAATATATTATAATAATATATTTAAATAAATATTTTCTCGAATAAGATAATTATGGCTTCATAGAAAAATATGTCAAACTTTCAACATATGTCTCATGCTAAAATTTCTCCATTTATATCAAAATTGAACAAATATTTACTTATTATATTTATCAACAATTTTTATTTTATTCATCAGTTATTTATAACTCTTCAATCTTTCAATAATTATTCCTAATTAATATTATAGAATCACAATATTGACAGCCAGATCGTTCTCAGGAAAGAGGGGGCTTTCCGATAAGGATTTCTCTTATTGGCGCGCAATTAAATAACATAACCCATTTTCTCGTCAGAACTTTATAGACATTGTCAATAACACAAATAATAATATGAATAACTGTGTCGTGTCAATTATTAATTTAATAATATAAAATATTGTGCAGATGATACTGTAACAATAATTGAATCAATAATATGAGATACTATGCAACAATTACTGTGGCAATTATTGAATATTGAGTGACTTGATCTTACGTAAGAATCAATAATCAGAGTTACTGTGCAATATCGTGTGCTACTGTGCAACAACGCGAATTACTGTAATTTTATCACCGGATATTTTAACAGTTTAACGATACGAGTTTTGCCGTTATTTTTTTATAAAAAGGTTATTTCTATCACTTTCTATATCCGATAGTTATTCTATTGTGGGGTCCATAAATGATTGCGCTGTCTTACGAATATTCTCTGACAAAAAGAATATTCCCTGACACAACGAATATTTTATGGCAACTTGCTTATTTTGTAAAATTTGCACATATCACCCATAACTATAGTATTTATTAAGTTATCACCTTAATATTTAGAATAATAATTAGAAAAAATAAATCTTTATTCATAAAAAGTTGGGGTCTTACAGTATATGTGAGACATGCAGTGAGAGAGTGATTGACTAACTTTGATTTATTAATTATGCAATTAAGTCATATTAAGGATAACAAGTAGTGTTTAATAATCCAATTAAACAATATGTCACAGTACCGTTTGCATGAAATTTTAATGAGTTATTAATTTAAATTAGAGCAAGTAAAAAAGTTTTAAAAAAATGAAACAAAGTTTCTTAATAGCTTTGACAAATAAGCCTTTGATCTTAGAATTGTAGTTAATTTATTTAGTTTTAAACAATATAATTATGAAAATAAAAAACTTTTTATAAAGTAATTATCAAAATATATTGTATTCAAAAGTTAATAGAGAAAGCATTTTTAATATTTATTTAACTATTTTTTGCTTCAAATTTCTAAGTTTATGTTCTTGAATAAATTTGTGTTCGTGAACAAGTTTGTGTTTGTGAACAAGTTTGTGTTCGTGAACAAATTTGGTGTTCGCGAACAGATTTGGTGTTCTCGAACAAGCTTCTGTTCGATTTGTTCGCGAACTGTTCGCGAACTCGATCATGCTCGCGAACAGTTTGCGAACACTAAACGCTCTGAACTCGTACATAGTTGTTGGTTCGATCAAGTTACTCGAACATGTTCGAGTTCGACTAAAAGTGTTCGAGTTCGGTTCGAGTTCGACAAAGTTCTGTTCGATTTGATGCAATTCGGTTCGTTTATAGTCCTAGTGGTGGTGGTACAAATCTGACTATAGAACGAGAAAATCTCCTCCGACATGATTTAACCACTTAGGGATATCATGATTGACCCTACCCATGTTGACCCGATCCTAATTTCACAAATTCATTATTTAAAAAAAAGCTAAAAAGTTTTAAAATTAATTATTATTTCTAATTCAATTTCACTAATTGTGAGTAAAGTTTCATAAAATGAGTAATGTTTAATAAAATATAGATTCAAACAAATTAAATAAGAAAATAAATCCTTATTTTTTTAAAAAAAGTAGATTTTTTTTTCATTTTTTATTTAAAACTTTATTTTCAAAAAAAAAGTTTATAACTTCACCATTATTATATGTATTCTTAATATTAGAAATTTTAAAAACAAAAAATAGAAATTAAAATACAAAAACAGTAAAAGATAAAAAAAAAAAACTGATTTAGTTTTTTTTAAAAAAGAAATATTTTTTTAAAAAAATAATTATTATTTTCAGGGGAAAAATTAAAAATTTTATCATTTTTTAAAATAGGATAAAGTTTCAAAAAATATAGATTCAAAAAATAAAACAACAAAATAAAACTTTATTTACCGAAGGAATAGAAAATTTTATTTTTTAAAAATGAGTAAAGTTTCATAAAATATAGGTTCCAAAAAGTAAATAAAAATAACTTTATTTTCTTAAAACAATTTTTTTTTATTTTTAAAAGATGTGTAAATTTTCATAAAAATAATTAAGAATTAAAAATTTAAAATTTAATTTTTTTAAATATTCTTTATTTTAGGAAACTTTACTCATTTTAAAAAAATAAAGTTTCTAATTTTTTTCTTGAAAATAATAATTAGTTTTAAAACCTTTTAAATTCTTTTTAAAAAAATAAAGTTATTTTTTATTTATCTTTTACTATTTTTTGTATTTTAATTTTAATTTTTAGTTTTTTTTTTTAAAATTTCTAATATCAAGAATACATAAAGTAAATGTAAAGACATAAACTTTTGCTCTAAACAAAGGGAATAATAAAGTTAATCTTATATGATGTGCTTGTTTTGCTCTATTTTTTTACACATCCATCCATTCGTTATGGGTGAGTCTCAGATGTACCTTATTTGATTGATGCGGATGAAAAGTTTCTTTTTGCTGATAAAAATTATACTTAAAAAAACAGGAAAAAATAATCAGATAACAACAAAATATTATGTTCGATCCAATGTCCTTTTATTAATTACATGTACTAATATTCTTCATCAGGTATCACATGACACAACATTAATCAAGGGCAAAACAAAATCTCATAGGTGGAACCAGTAATAATACGATACTGATTTGTCACATTTTCTGGATCCTCCCCAGCACAAACTGCGGGATCATCTTCACCATGCTTAGTTAAACAACTCTGGCAACAATTTTTTTCACCTTTAATAATAGGACATGTCTTGTTGCACCCTACCGGAAACTTCATGTTTGGACATTGGCCATTGACATAACTTGTGCATATTATGCTATAAGTCCAAGACAAGTCGCTTGTGGTAAGTTGCATCGGAAGATTGTACCCGTTTTTGATTGGTATATAAAAATAGTCCTCGTACAAACCAGAGTAAAATTCTCTTAGGTCGATTGTTGCTAGAGTCGTCGGAGTTTTGCTCTTTGTTTGACATTGAAGGAGCCCATTACAATCACCGGTTGTACATTTTCCTTCACCTGATTCATTGAATGTACAATTAGTTCGCCCCCAGATATATAGCCAGTCATATTCATTAGCAAAAATAGTCCAAGTTTCGTTATGTTCGAGTGGTTTTCCGCCGCCTGGTAAGGCGGCAGCCCAAACTTTATAGTCACATTTGTTGCGAATCTCAAATTTAGAACTCTTGGGAACGTACGTGCTGATTGTTGTTAGATTAATTAAAATGTGTAATAATATTGAAAAAGTATAGAAATTGTTCATTTTGAGACTTTTGTTGGTGTTGAAGGAGGTGCAGGATTAAGAGTGGATATTGATCTTTTTATGAAGGGAGGTGAATGCATTTAATATTGACTTCTCAATAACATCATATACAGTTATAGTAGTAATATTTATGTTTGATTGAAAACCTTAATGAATGTGGAAGAAGTTAGAAATATATGACCTTAAATGGGTCATTTAGTTCGACAGGCAAAGTAATTAATGCAATTAGTGCTAAGTAAATTTCTTACTTTTTGAAAATTAATTAATTTAGAAAAAGTTAGAAATATATGTGGCCGGAGTTTACACTTTGGATACATCTATGTACACACCTAAATTGTACTTCCAAAGACACACCAAGTATAAAATAGTATTCTCTCCGTTTCTTAAAAATTGCAGTTTTAGGAAAAAAAAAGTTGTTCATTAAAGAATGCAGTTTTAGGCAACCAATATAGTTTTTGTATGTTTTTTCCAAATATGTCCTTTGTTTTAATTTTTGCGGCAAAGAGTTATTACGTTCAACAATAATTTCTCTCTTCATATCAAGATCCACGTCAAGATCTATTGCAGCTAATGGGGATCGAGTTTTTTGCCTAGGAGCCATGGTGTAGTGTTCCCAAATGGTGGAGATCCAATTGTTTGATTCATGTTTTATAGAGAGATTGGAGTTTCAACTTATGGCGGGAGAAGACATTGGCGGAAAAACAAATTGGAAAAAAAATGAGAAATTATTTTGGGATTTTCAGAGATTTGAAGAGTTCAGATCAGAGATTGGTGGAGTAATTTCAATCAAAAGGGATTTGAAGAGTTCAAGACCATAGAATGAGATGGAGTAGATAGGGAACGATAAAATTGGAATGGAAATTGGAGGAGCATTAAAACTCGAAGTCTGTTGCATATGGAAAAGTGGAATGGAAAGTGGAGAACGATTGAAAAAGAGGAATAGGAAGGGTTTGAAGGGTTTTACATATGGAAATCCATAAAAGAGAAGGAGAATTAATTTTAATTATTGGAAAAATGGAATAGAAGTCTGTTGCAGCTGGCAATAAATTGGAGTATTTGAAGACACGTTTCAGCCAAAATAAAGGAAGAGAAATGCTATCTTTGTCATTTTATCCCACTTATTGGTTTGTTTGTTTTTTGCTAAAACTGCAGTCTTTAAGAAACGGAGATAGTAGTAAAATGTTTCTCTCTTTCCTCCACAACCTTTCTCTCTCCTCATTTATTACTATTTTATACTCCCTCCGTCCCTAATTATTTGACGTTTTAGAGATGGGCACAAGAATTAAGATAATAATTGGAAAGCATTAAATAAAGTACTCAATTGTCTATAATACCCTTAAATCTTTTGTTGGGATAAGAAGAGTTTTGTTGGGATAAGGAGAGAGAAAGAGTTAATGAGGAGTAATTTTGGAAAAATTGTCATTAATTCTCCTAGATTTGAACAAACGTCAAATAATTAGGGACAAATGAAAAACTCTAAAACGTCAAATAATTAGGGACGGAGGGAGTACTTAGATGTGACGTTGGATGTATAATTTGAGTGTGTACATATAGTTATATCCTTACACTTTACAATAGCTTCAAGTTCACATGCTAGAATCCATCTATGCACGAAGATGAATAGTCAGGATTCTGAAAAGAGTATATCTATGTACACACCACAAGATGCACATCCAAAGACGCGTCGAAGTATAAAATGATAATAAATATTTAACCTCTATCTACAATGGATCCACTTATGGTGAAGTTAGCACAATTTTCATCGTAATAAATTCACATAGCTTTTCATTACATGTGTTATAGAAAATGTTACATTAATCAATACAATAAAAAGGTATAAAATTTATCAATGCAACATCTTTTATAACAAATGCAGTAAAAATCTATAGAACTTACTACCGTAAAGTTGGTGACAACTTCATCCTAACTAGATCCACATACAACACTTTCTCTCTCCTCATTTAGTACTATTTTACACTTGTATGTGTCTTTGGTTGTGTACATAGTTCTCAAAAAATTGAATTTGAAACTCAATACTCCCTCCATCCCATAATAATTGTCGTTTTAGTTTTATGCACATGGATAAAGAAAGTCATTTAATGTTATTATTTATTAATTAAAATTTGTATAAAATTCCATCACTATCCTTTTATGGAAAGTTGAAAACTATTAATACAAGGGAGAGAATTTCTTGGGACAATGAGAGAAGGTAGGGGTGATATAGAAAAGTAAATAATTTATTCTCCTATAAAGTTGTAAACAACAAATAAATTGAGAAAAAAAATTTCTTCTAAAACAACCGTTTTTAGTTGATGGAGGGAGTACGAAAGTTAATTGAATTTGGGAACCATTTATTACATAGGTCATACTAGCTACTCATTTTTATACAAAGGTTTGTGTCCATAAACTAAAATGAATATATTAACATTAAATTTAAAGACAGATGATATTCTCAAAGCAAAATAATGCAACAATAATAAATACTTCATCCGTTTCTTAATATAAATCGTTTTAGAATTGTGCACAAGTATTAAAAAAAATTATATAACATAAATATTGTATCAATTGTCTGTTATCCTTGTATTAGAAAAAGAGTGTTTTTTATTGAGTAGAAAATTGTGAGAGAACCAAAAGTATATTTAATATTTAGGGTAATATTGAAAACTAAATAATTAATGTTTACTTAACATTCTCAAACGACAAATATTAAGAGACAAATACATTTTTCTAAAATGACATATATTAAGGGACAGATGAATTATATATTGAACGACACTTTTGTAATTGTTATATCAATACTTGACACTTTTTACAACACCAGTATATGAACAGTACTGAAATATATTGACAGAAATTTGAGAATATATGTAAGGCTGAATGACACTTCTGTCTCTCTAAGTTGCCATCCACTTTTAAAGTAGTCCCTAAATTTTATTTTTCGTCAATTAGGTCCTTAAAGTAATTTTTTTTGTCGATTATGTTCTTTTTACCCGATTTGACTGTAACCTGACCCATTTTGACAAATTTTGACCCAACCCGACCTAGAATTTGACTCGACCCCAATTTCAACAATTCAATTTTTTTAAAGAACTAATTTTTTAAAAATAATAATTATTTTAAAAATAACATTTTGTTTTAAAATATTAAAAATAATTATTATTTTAAAAAGTTATAAAAATAATTATTAATTTAGAGAAAAAATATTAGAAACTTTTAGTTTTTTCAAAAATGAGTAAAATTTCATAAAATATAAATTCAAAAATATTAAAGTTTAAAATTTTTAATTCTTAATTATTTTTATGAAAATTTACACATCTTTTGAAAAATAAAAATTTCTACTTTTTTTTATATACTTTTTTTGAATCTATATTTTATGAAACTTTACTTATTTTTTTTTTAAAAAATAAAAATTTCTATTTTTCTGAAAATAAAGTTTTATATTTTTGAATCTATATTTTATAAAACTTCTATGAATCCATTTTATGAAAAAAAATAAAAGTTTGTAATATTTTTTCGTGAAAATAATATCTATTTTTAAATCTTTTTAAAATAATCATCATTTTTAATATTTTAAAATAAAGTATTATTTTAAAATAATTTTAAACTCTTTTAGTTTTTTTTAAAAAAATTAGTAAAATTAGGGTCAGGTCAAACTGGGTCGGATTTGATCAAAATGTGTCGGGTTATAGTAAAATCGGATAAAAGAAACAGATTCGAAAAAAAATGTCACTTTAAGAATACCTTATTAAAGAAAAATAAATTTTAAAAACGACTTTAAAAGTGGATGACAGGTTGAAGGGACAGAAGTGTCATTCAACTTATATGTAATGGAGGAGATCTAATTCCAAGATAAGGGTTGGATCCTATATATATAAATATTTCTTGAGTAATGCTAGCTGGACACATACAATTAAATGTTTTACACATTTTTATTAGTATGCAATACATGAATCATATTCTTTGTGCATCATTTTTTGTGTACATTTTATGCACATAGTATTAGTCATATTTAATACCATATTTCTTGTGATTAACACTTTTTTACCTTTAGCTTACCCCTACTATAACACAAATAACTATTTCCCCAGGTACAGTTGTTGCAGGGATATGGCTCAGCATCCATATTGTCAGTGATTTGGATTCGCCTTCTATCAGAAAACCATTCTCCCAACATCAGCTGCAATAGTCTGTTGATAACAAATTCAAAACAAATGAGGACATTATATATATATATATATATATATATGCACTGTCTCACGGTCATTTATATATTCCCTCTGTTCTAAAGTAACATATATTTCCTCCGTTTGAAATTATATGATCCTTTTTTAGAAGTTAATTAAAACCATTCTCCCACAACTTCTGGAATAGTCTGTCGATAACAAATTCAAAACAAATGAGGACATTAGTTGCACTAACTCATGGTCATTTATATATTCCCTCTGTTCCAAAGTAACATATCTATCTAATAAAATACAAATGAATTTAAATTTTCCACTCACTCAATAAATCATCTGGGCCGTTCAAAGTTTGGGATAAATTTCACCGTACATGTAGTGCCGAAGGCACGGGACAAAACTAGTATTTATATATGACACAAGGTGATGAAAAAAGAGAAGGAAACACAAGAAAACACTCTGGATAAAACACTCACATTCAATGGAAATCTACCAAAGAGATCAGTGGCGGAACCAGAACATTTTTAGAGGGGGTCAAAATACAACAGTAAAAAAAATTATTTCTTTCAAATTCATTTTGTCCAATTATAGTATTTCACAACATTCTATTATAACCCTTCATGTCAACGTTTAAGTTATAAGTCTAATGACTTTAAATACACACACATATATATATATATATATATATATATATATATATATATATATATAAATTTTTCCCGAACTGTGAAACTATTAATCAAACTTTAAAGTTTTTAGTCAACTGATTAGTTACTTTTATAGATAAATTACAAATTATAATATTATATATTCAAAACCTTATATTGTGGTTTTGATCATCTTCCTTGGAGACAACTGAGAGGAGCTACTCAAAGCAAGAAAATGAATTAAGTTATTATCATTTACAAAAAATTGATACCAATGTGTGATTAAGACAGTAAGACAAATGAGTGTAATATTAATTAATTAATCATCAAACAATAGTATGAAATCGTCAAATGCTTATATGATAGATTATCTACGAATAGTAAAATGATTGATGTCTCATACTAAATTTGCTCATATGAATCAAACAAATGTATAACAAATGTATAGAACTTTTACAATAAGAAATCATCAAATGTTATAGAGCAAGTGCATCCAATCATCAAATGCTTGGTGTGCTTCAGATTCCAAGGGGGTCATATAACCCCCCTAGCCTCCCTTGGTTCCGCCAGTGAAAGAGATAGAGCCAAAGCAAACAAGAACACTTGATTTGTATAAAAAAATCTCTAAATAATTCAGTCTTCTTTGAACTTCACATGCAGATTGCGTTATATATATATATATACGGTCCGGATCTTAAGCTTATCCAACATACCTTGCTTACCCACTTCAGTGACGGACCGGGCGACGGTTCGGTCCGTCGCTATATGTACAACCGTCGCTATATGTTGTCCATCACTAAAAACTATAGCAACGGACCGAACCGTCGCCCTGTTCGTCGCTAAAGAGGGGTAAGCAATGTTTGTCGGATAAATGATAAGCTTAAGATCTGAACCGTATATATATATACATGTGTATATATCATCCGTTGCATAAATCTCAGCTCAAAAACCTCATTTTTAACCTCGAAAATCTCAAAATATCATTTTTATGATTAATATAATTTTTTAAAGGTTTCTTGCCCTTCGTTGTACTATAAAATAATTTTATAGGCAACCATAAATTTTCTTTTGCTTAAATATGTAAATTTATATTTATTACATATTTTATTATTTTATTTATGCCTGAAAGTAAGTTTTTCGGCATAAAATATCACTTATAGTCAAATCTCGCCCCGTAGGACTTTATTATATTTATTATGACTTATTATTTCGTCGGAACGCGATTTGGAACGTCGAAAGTCAAAATCGCTCGATGCGTCGACGCTCATCGTCGCCCAAATCTTAGTTCTGACATGCCTATTCACCTATTTTTAATTCCTCAAATCATTATTCCAATAACAGTGAAATTTTTGGCATATTATAGACCTTATGTCATAGTATTTTAGAAAATTTTCAAATCATAAAAACGGATGACGGAAACCAATCAAAACATCGAGCAAAAAGTATATCATGCAGCACGCTGCTGCCCAGCTATGCTGCCGATGCTCTGTTACTTGCTTATCGAACTAGCTACTTCGCGAATTTCTTACGCGTTGCTTGTTAATCGGATTGATCTGGTTTTTGGATATAATTTTCGTATCATATGAGACTATTTTTAAAAAAATATCAAAATCCCATTTCAGTTTCATTAGGCAGTCCAAATAATTTGCCAAAAGTGGACATTCATAACAATGTTCACCTTTTTCTCATCTTTACCCTCTCTCTCTAAAACAGTCATAACCTTTTCGTTTCAAAACATTTTTGAGAAATTATTGAGCTCACGCAAAGCTAACTTCTGAGACTACAACTTTCACCTAATGACTTTTTTCCAAATTCCGAACACATTAGTCCAGAAATTTCGTGCAAGGGGACTGACCCGAATCTATTCCCCAGTTTTGGACAGATTCGACACGCCTCTTTTGAAATGTCATAACTCTCTCGTTTCAAAACATTTTTTGAGCGATTCTTGAGTTCACGCGAAGCTAACTTCCGGGACTATAACTTTTACCTACTGACTTTTTTCCAAATTCCGAACACAACGGTCCAGAAATTACGTGCAAGGGGACTGCTTCGAATTCGCTGTACAGTTTTGCACGACTACTTTGAATGGTCATAAATATTTGCTACGAAGTCGGAATTAGTCCGTTTCAGAGTCTATGGAAAGATTATTCAGTGTACTATAACATACCAAAATTCCAAAATTTTTTGGAACATATAGCTAACCCCAAAATTTCCTTTTTAGGGCAGCAACTTTCTAGTTTTTCTTTTCTTTCTTTGTTTAGGCTTTTAACACCAAAAATGGTTAGATCCATACATATTACACTATATAACATGTATATTTAAGATTTTTTAGAGTTCAAGAAACATAGTTCTATATAGCTTTAAATCAATCAAAATATAAGAGATAAACTAATTTATGATTAGGATTCATACCTTGCTCTTTTAGGTTTTTCTTTCTTCTTTTTCCAATTTAAGAGATGAAGTGTGGTAGCTTAAAAAATTTCTTCCCATCTTCCTTGGGTTAAATGCTTTCTAAGTTATTATACTTTACGTCAACTTACAAATGAGTCACTAAACTTTTTTTTTCTTACAGTCAACTCACTGAACTACTTTTTACTAACAAAAATTTGAATTTTTATAACAAACGTTAATTAATTGAACGGAAAAGTGACGTGTAAAATGAAGGATCCCACTTAATCCTAATTGGAGCCTACTTGTAACTGATTTAACACCTAAGCTATAACCCACCCATGAAAAACTAATATACCCAACAAAGATCTGATCCACCCAATAGAGATCCGATCCACCCCTAACAAATTATTCCAGATAAATAACGAATAAATTCAGAAGGGAGCGAAATTAAGGGTTCATGGTTATTCTAGCATTCAGTAGAAAAAAAAATTATTGCTACTAACAATCCGTTGTTGCGTTTCTTAAGATGACTACCTCAAGTGGAGTAGACTTCTTACAAAAGGAAATCGGTGAGTAAATCTTCAAATTCTGAGCGTGAGTCCTCGTTTTCTTCTCCAATCGTTTGTCGTTATAGAATCGTTGCACCCATGTGGGAAGCTTGGAAAGAAGGAACACTAGATTCAGGTAGAAGATTCGTTGGCTGTAGCAGATACAAGGTAATTCAATGAGCAAGATATTTTCCCTGTTGAATTTATTTGGTTGTAGCTAATTTTCCCTCACCAGATTCGTTTGTTTTAGCTAATTTTCCCTCATAAAAATTATTTTATTATTTTGTTGACAAGGATAAAAATAGGTATTGTGGATTTTTCAAGTGATGTGATCCTCCATTCACTGAAAGATTAGGGGAAGTTATCAAAAAATTGAGGGATGAGCTCATGGCTGCTAATGAAGAAGTACAAAGGCGTAGCTTGATTGAAGATGGAAGTGAGTTAAAAGTTGTAAAAGAGTTGATTATGGAAAAAGTTCAGTCAGCTGGAAAACTCAAGAAAATGTGGATCATTTTAATTTGTTCATGGTTCATTTTTCTGTATGTTTTAGTAATAGTAATGTAGAACAAGATTGGGGAAACACTTTTTGTTTTGTTATTTGTGTTGTGAATTCAAGGATGTCTAAGAGTGGATGATTGTAAATCATGTATGGTTGTGTTTATGGATTAAAGGAAATGAAGAAGCAGAGCATTTAGCTCTTTTTGTGTTATTATTGTTATTTTTTGTGTTAATGTTGTTATTTTTGACTTAATGGTGGCAGCATCTCAATTTGTTGTTAATTGACTAATGGTTCTTGTGTTGTCATGTGCTGAAAGAAATGAAACATGAGCACATTTTTAGCTCTGTTTTGTTGTTAGAAACAGACTCATGTATGGAACTAAATGAAGCAGCAGGGAACTCTTGATATTCACAAACCCAAAACAGAGCATGTACCATTTAGCATGCATCAATGTATTCACAATCCCAAAATAGAGCATGTACCAGTTTAACTTTAACTTTGTGAGTTGTGTATAAACCAGTGAAAAGAAAATGACAAAAAAAAATATCAAGTGTTTTTGCAACCATAACTATACAAAAATAAAAGGCAACCAACAACAAAATATTAAAGCAGAATTGTTTTACCCAAAAAGCAAATCATTCTTGTTATAACATAACTGCAATCAGTATCAAGTGCTTTTTACAAACTCCCTGTATTTCTTGCCACATTAACAGGCCCAAAATTATATCAAAAGTATACAAATTTATCCCCCAAAAGTATTCCTCATATTCTAGCAGTCAAGGTACACCAAATCAGAAGTTATACCAAAAGATTACAAATATTAAGATACCTATACCAAAACAGAGTTATACCAAATACTTACTAAACTACCATGCCATTAATTACTAATGGGCTATAAAATAACTTAAATGAAACTATTTAGCAGGGGTTCCACCCTTCTTTCTTGGTTCCTTAAATGGCCTATTAGTTGAATTCTGTGAAGTTTGTTTACTTGCTTGCTTTTTCCTTGTATTCATCTGGGTTGGTGGTGTAGAAGCAGGTGGAGTGCATCCTTGGACTGTTGTTTGTGAAGACTGCTTCTTCCTTACAAGTCTTGAAGTTGACATCTACAATACAACTCATTATTAGTTACCCTAAGTGAAATTAATACAGCTTTTTTAATGAATGAAATTGTACTTTTCAAATATAAATTTTTCCTTTTCTTTTCCTGAGTCAACCACCTTCTCCTTTTCTTTAGCAGTGCTAACCACCATCTCTTTTCCCCTTTCAATGTTAGTAGCCTATATATGTCAAAAACAGAGTTAATAGCTATATTAAATTTATACATTGATGCATACATTTTTAAAAACTTACATTGCCACTTGCATCTTCCTCCCTGCCCTGAGCAGTGCTTTGGACCACTATCTCTTTTCCCTTTCCAATGGCAGTAGCCTATAAAACAACATATAATAGGTATATCAAATTTGATTGTGGCAAGCATATATTTAGAAACAGAGAAACATATAAACGATATATATGTGAATTACCTTCTTCTCCTTTCTGTGTCTAGGCAGAGTTGGGTGTTTTGGACCTTTAACTCGATTGTGACTGTCGTTCTTGCACAAGCTACAATGCATCTTCCTCCCTTTCCTTGACACCCTAGCCACATTGTTGCTAGTAGTTCCATCTTCCAGTGCTCATTCCTTCTCAATCTCTGTGGCCTTCCCTTCAACTTTTTCTTCATTGGTGGTGGCAGCATTATATATCACACTCAATAAAATCCCAAAAGTCTTTCCTATTTAGAACTTCTAGTGTGTGAGAACAAGTCTTAATATATGTATCCCTAGTGTACCACTTATCAACATATTCTATAGGGTTTCCATAAATAGAATGAATGACTCTAACTGCATGAGCACAAAAGATTCCGGTTAAATCCCACACCCTGCATGCACAACTTCTCTGCTCTAGGTTTACAATGTACCCTCATTTTCCTCTCTCCTTCACTTGGAACTTCGATTGTCCATCCCATAGAGCATTACAGTGTGCAGATTCTAATATATTATCATCATCTAGTTTCTTTTTAATCATTGGGCATATTAACCCTTCAGTCTTTAGCATTACATCTCTCATTTGGGGCAACCTCACCATAAGTTGATCATGAATTTTAGCTATCATTTGAAGAACGGGCATATATCTTGCCTTAATTATCCATGCATTAAAGCACTCATTCATGTTGTTCTCTACACTGTCAGTTTTTGAATGAGTCTCAAAAAATGCTTTGGACCATACCTGTGGATCTTGCTCAGCTAGCTTGTCATGCGCAGGAGTAGACAACTTTTTTACCTCCTTCATTGCCCTTTTAAAAGCCACAGGGTGTGTAGCCATGGATGCCTCCCAGAATGTTTGTTTTAGTGCTTGTGAAGGATATTTTCTCCTCCAATTTGCATATATGTGCCTTGCACAGTTTCTACGCTCTGTATGAGGAAGAAGGTCTTGAATAACTGTTTTTAGTCCCTGCAACAGTCATCATATGAGATTGTTAAAAAATGCCAACTTGTTAAAACAAAAATGAATGCAATTAAAAAATGTTAACAACCACCTTTTGTTGATCAAATATGAAAGTGATCCCATACCCATCCCCCAAATCCAAGTCAGTCACCAACAATTGGAGGAACCAAATACAACTATCCAAATTTTCACTTTCCACCACCCCCATAGCTATTGGAAACAATTGATTGTTTCCATCCCTACCAACTGCAGACAAAAGGTGACCACCACAAACTATTTTCAGAAAGCAACCATTCAATCCAATAACAAGTCTACATCCTTTTTTTCAAGCCTTTTTCAATGCATCATAACACACATAAAACCTTTTAAATCTAGGCACATCTTCTGGATTCAATAGAGTTGTCTTGATATCAACTGTATTATTTTTGTTACTCTTTAATATCTTACCACCAAAGTCCCACACCCTTGCATAATGGTCCTTCATCACTTATTGAATCTATTGCAATGCCAACTATCTAACGTTCATACACTTAACCTCTGTTACATCCAACTTCAGTTTAACTTTTATTTCTTCTTGTATTTCCCTTAGTTTCCAGCTGGGACTTGATGAGTCGATTTTATACTTACGAATTGGACACCGTTAAGGCTTAATTCTTTGTTAACTTTAAGTATTTTTAGTGTTCTTTTACTTATTTTTGTGTTTGTGTTGTAGGAAATGACTTTGGAGGGTCAAAACATGAAAAATGGAGCTTAATGGCATTTTTATAATTTCAGTTACTATACCCCCGCCTAGGCTGGGGTTTCTAGTACAAAAAGCCCGCCTAGGCAGGCTTGTCGGGAAAAAAAAGCTAATTTTTTGGAATTCGGAAAAGGATTCTGAGAGTTGATTTGGAGAAGGATCATCAGAGGGCTATAAAAAGGAGAAGAATACACAAGGATTAAGGAGTTAGATTCCATTAGATTAGTTTAGATTAGATTTCAATTGGATTAGATAAAACCCTTGTTAGAATTGGATTGGAGATTGAATCAACTTGGAGACCATTGAAGATCAAGAGCAGGAGCAAGAGGGAGCATGAGATTTGCTGACAACAGATTCTATTCTCTTCTCTACTCTTATTTTTATATTTTAATATTTATTCAATTGTGGATTCTTGGTTTTGATTCAATAATAATGAACTAAATCTCTTGTTTAAGATTACAATGGATCTTATTGCGTAGTTTAGTTTAATATGCTTCTCTATTAATTATTATGATCTATTGTGGGGATTGGCTATTGTGATTTAGAATTAATTGTTTAATTGCCTAGCTATCAATTACCGTGATAATCCATATAAAATCGAGAGATAGATTATGGGTTTAGATTTGATCATAATAGCATGTGATTGTGTTTTCAGCATGGCAATGGAATTCATAATTTATGTCTAGGATAGAGATATACATATGCATCACATGTAATCTAAAAAAGAACTTGTGCTTGAAACCCTCTTTAATTATAATTCACATAGAGATATAGTGGATTAGTTAATTAGGGTGTTCTTCTTAATTCTATCATATGTGAATTTAAGTTGATTTGAGTATGATGCATTGAGAGATGGTCATATTTATTTCTGTGTTCTTGATTAACAATTTAGAATAGTGAGCATAACTGATAAGAAGTGCATTAATTTAATTGAAGCAATAAGTGAAGTTGTGATCTTAACTCTCCATAATCTTATTTTAACTAGTGGTAAGTAGTATTAGTGTAATTAAATAGTTTAATTCAAAACTTTAAATGAATTGCTTAAATAAAATTAGCTTGGTTAAAAGTTAGTATTTGGTAATTCTTATTAAATAATTCCTCGTGGGAACGATACTTAACTTTCACTTTATTACTTGTTGATCACGTATACTTGCGTGTTGTGCGTAACTAGATTTTACCCAACAGGATTTCTCCTAATCCTACTGCCATAGTACTCTGCCAAGTACTTAACTGTAGCTAGCTTGTTTTTGAAGTTTCTGCAGTAATTATGAGTGTCCCTTGCATGTAACTAGCCCACAACCTCCAGAGACATCCTTTCTCACACCTCACTTGACATCTTATGGAGTCATTAACTGGATACCATAACTTCCTCCCATTAGTAATAAAGTAGTCTTTTATGACATCTTTAAACTCCCTAATGCTGTAAAATGTCATGTACTGCTTGAACTTAATCAACTTCTTTTTTATCTTAAGGTTGTAAGCCTCAGCTATTCTCTCTTTTTTCTTACTACAAAGAGTCCCTACATAGCACACATCTTCTTCTTCAATGCTCTCAGAAAGTGACCCGAGAACATCACTATCTGAATTCATTCTCATCTTCCTCACTATCTGAATTAGTTCTTTCACTAGCAGGTTGGTTTCCATCACCCTCGCCCTGCACCCACCTTTCATTGCCCATAGCAGTATCTGTTCCCATATCCTCTGCATCTGCAGTTTTATCTTCCACATTGTCTCCCTGATTTCCTCATTACTCTATATCATTACCTCATTCCTCTCCCTCAGTTCCACCTTTCTCATATCCATATTAAATTCCTTAGCTTTCCTCCTAGCCTTTACCAATTCATCATCACTACACTCTTCATGATTGATGTCATCATCAGTACTATTCTCTTCTTGAGAACTATCGTCCTCAACTACCCTTTTGGACCTTCTCTTACCCCTCCTTTTCATACTCTCATTTTGTTTAGATATTTTTCGATCTATAACATTGTCAACTGTCACATTGCCTTCATTATTCCCATCATTATCCAACAAAGCATCCCCCCTGACCCTCAACCTCAGCCTCACCCTGACCCTCAGCCTCAGCCTCACCACCAGTCACATTATCAGCCACAATTTCATCAACAATGGAAACCACATTATCACATACATTATCAGTCATATGGTTACTATTATGCTCATCCAATATAGAGGTTTGATCAAGATTATATGGTATTACATGGTCTACATAGACATCAATTACACCATATGGCAAACAAATATTAACCATATCTCTTATACTAGTATCATCATAAACAAGTCTAACCCCATTATTTATATCTACTCCATCAGTTTTAAACTAAACACTTGATTGAGGATGATAACTAAGTTTAGTAGCTAACTCATTAATAGCACCCATACAAATATAATCAGCGTCCAAACGTGGCATATGATAAACTGTACCTCCCACATACTCACATAAAATAGCATAGATGAACTTCCCACCATAGTGTACAATAAATTGAACAACAGTATCCATCTGTAACTAAAATTAATAAATAAACCACATGAAAAACAGAGCATAAGCAATAAACATTTGAAGGACTGAAATTAATTACAGAGCATACATATGGGGACATAAGAGGACCAATATTTAGTAAATAATGATTTTATAAATCCTAAACAAGAATCAGTAACGAAAAAGACAAAGAAGAACATTGAATAATACATAACCAATCTAGGGTTTGGAGGTAAAAGGACAATACGACAACAAGCCTAAAAGAACATCAAAGTTAGATAAAGGACAAAAGGACCATCGGTTGAGACATACTTGTCGAACGTTGATATCGAGCATCAAACCACTTCTAACCAACGTGAATCACACCAAGATTCACCAAATATTCGATTTTGTTTAGATTTTCAATTGATCGATCGATCAACTCGTCGTTCTTTGCTTATATCACTTTGGAAGGGTTGTCTTAGGGCTCAGTTGCCTTAATCTATTTTGGAACAAGTTTGGACACAAATGAATGATGTAATTACTTCTAATCCTCATGTGGGTCCATCATCTGGTACTTTGGTGGGAGATTTTCCTTCCCAATCCACCTAATGTTGGCCAGCTTGGACTGAACAGTGCCACATCAATATATTTTTACACGTCTGCATCTTAGTTGTTCGATTTCGTCTAAAGTCAACTGACTTACTAGATTTTCCAATGTTTTGTTAGTAAAAAAGTAGTTCAGTGAATTGACTGTAAGAAAATAAAGTTTAGTGACTTATTTGTAAGTTGACATAAAGTATAGTGACTTAGAAAGCATTTAACCCCATCTTCCTCCTAAGGTGGCTGCCGAAGCCATCTTGGTTCTCTCTCTGCATTTATTTTCTTTCTCTCTCTTTTTCTCTTTCTTTCTTTCTTTGTCATAATCTCTTCATATCTTATTTTCTCTTTCCTATCTCTCAATATCTCCCAAATGAATTTAACTACATGCTATAATCCTCCCTTCTTTTCCATCCGGATCATGCCACCTTTTCTAGCCCATTTTTATTTTTATTTTATTTGCTAAATTTTAATTACTTGCTTATTGTGGGCAAGGAAATTGTACCTTGCTAGGGTTAGAGTTTCGTGTTGGCTGATGAGGAGAGAAATCCACGAAGAGCACGAAATTGATTGATTGATTGAAGAGAGGAGAACGACAGATGAACGATTACTCCAATGACATGTGGCAGAACTCTCAGAATCCGGAAACCTTGTTAGGATAGCAGGGATTTAGAGAGCCTTCTTGAGTGTTTCCACTCCTAGAATCCGAAAACTTTGTTAGGATAGCAGGGATTCTAAGAGCCTTCTTGAGTGCTTCTGGTTGAGAGAATGTCCAAGTCCGTCGTCTGAAGAGAGGTCTCCTTCCCAATGGAATGGAAGGGGTATTTATGGGGTTTTTTGGAAAGTGGTCATGTGCCTGGCACATGCCCTCAGAGAAATTTTAGAAATACCCTTTAATCACCAGAGCAATGCCCAGATCGTCCTATCCTTCTAGCCACCAATCCAATCCCTCAATCAATTCCCAAAACGAGCCACCTCGACGAACCTTCTGCCTCAGGACACGTGGAGGCTTCTCTGGGTCTAGCATATTTATTTCCGGCTTTTCCGTCTTCATTTAATTAGGGCATGCGAACCCTAATTTGTACTTTTAATGAGGTCGTGGAACCCTAATTGTGCATGTAATTAAATTAGGACATGTGAACCTAATTTGCACTTGGGCCCACATTTGCCTCCTGCGCGAGAGTCGCGTTTCAAAAAAAAGGATCGTGCAAGAATACTTCAAGCTTTTGAACGATTTTGCGGGACTCCATTCTATAGGCCTTGAAGACAAGGGTCCTAGAATAGGGAACCCCTAGGGAGCCAAACCCTTAAGATTAAACCCTAGGGAGGTAAAACCTAGCAGGGCTCTTTCTTGGACATATTGGGAAATCTTCTGCAAATCTTTCCATAGCTTGCCCAATATTTGTTTCCTTATTTTTTTCTGGAAATTAAAAGATGGAAGATCATCAAATATTACCAAATAAAATTCAATCTAATAAAATCTTTCTTTTGGTAAATCAAATCTTTCCTTTTTATTTAGGAATCAAATCAAATATTTTCAAATAAAATCTTATTTTATTTTAGAAATAAAATAAAATCTTTTTAAAAGTTGTCGAAACATTCCTCCATGAATGATTTGGATAGAATATCCCACATTGGGAATATAAATCTGTATTAATAGATTTAAAAGGATGTTCGGCATAATCCAAGGAAACGTATATTCATTAGATGCTAAAGGCGTTTAGCATGGCAAACTCCAAAAGGTGCCTCATGATGATGAGTCATGGAGTGTATCTCTCTAAAATTATCCTCAGTAAAAGAGAGATCGCATGAGTTACTATCATGTATGTAATAAAATATACGAGACTTGATGTTGATCAGTCATATTCTGGAGAAGATCACTGTGAGACAGTGATATACATCTTAAAGTACTTAACTGACACTAAGGATGTCATCATATCACATGATGAGTCTGAATTACACTAGAGGGCTAAACAGACTTAAGTTTTCAGACTGACCAAGACGATATCAAATCTATTTTAGGGTAAGTCGTTACCTTGAAAGATGGTGTAGTGAATTGGAAAGGTTCCAAACAATAAAAGGTTGCTGGTTTAGTGATAAAGACAAAGTATATAACTGTAAGTGAAGCTGCAAGTTGATGTTTCAGATGAAAAGTTCATTACAGAACTAGGAATAGTTCCTAAGTCTCATTTTGAATCTAAACATATATTACGACACTTTGATTAAAGAAATCATTGAAAGAGAAGCATATAGACTCTCAAGATAACATTGCAGATCCATTTACTAAAGCTTTAAAATAACAGAAGTTTGATTGTCACTTAGAGAAGAAGGGTATGAGATACCATGTCGATTGGCTTTAGTGCAAGTGGAAGATTGAAAGTAGTATGCATACAAGCCAATCATGTATGATGATAAAGCATATACTTTGGAGACAATCTTATTTATTTATTAATAAAAATGTTTATTTATTAAATGCATTTAATTATCTACATGGTGCTGTTTTTATAATATGTAAATAACCCATAGTTTTAAGTAATGCTTTTAGAATCATGATGATGATCATGCTAATGAGATCTAAATTCTTAGAAAGCTCTAAAACTAAAATAGTTCTCAATCGTGGGGTTACTAAAAAGGGGATTAGTAAATACGGATAGATTGGTACATATGTAGCTTGCTCATTGGATGAGGATGATTGATCTCATGATCATTTGTATGGAGACACTAAAGCAAATATGTAGGTGCTTATTGGAGAATAAGTTCACTGAACGTGACTCGCTATGGAATACCTAATGGAGTTTTACTCGCCTGCCAATAGGAATTCCTAATGTGATAGTAGCACAAGTGATCCTTGGACTTGAGATCATCATAGTATCTTGTATGTAATGAATTATACTTTGACTTATTCCTTAAAGCCCTTTAGGGTATATAAAAGGATATGCTTGGGTATAATGAGTTACATATGGAGATAATGAATGATCAATAAAGAATTTACCACCTCTAGTAAAATAGGAGATATGTCATATGTGATTCGTTAAATGACAACCCAGGAATCCTTGGCCAAGGTGGAATGAAATTAGAAAGGAGTTTCTAATTTGCATGTATTTGGAGTTGTGCATTTTCTAATCGAAATACATATAATTAAATAAAATAAGATTTGACAGTAATTCCATGTCTTATATTTAATTAGAATATTGTATGGTGGAAGGATTGAATTGTACGGTAATTATTTACTCAAGGTTCTTTTATGATTAATGTTGAAATCTATATTATCTGGAAAGTCGTTGATCACTAGGGAGGCTTATCCCTATTATAGAATAAATATTATTTATTTAAATAGATAATTAGTTTAATTTATTTGTTTAAATAAGATTAGAATTAATCTAATTGATTTATTCACAACCGGTTTAATATGGAGAACCTAAAGGGTCACACCATAAAAGAAAAAATAATTATTTAAGAAGGTAATGGCATAATCGTAATAATGTATTAAGTGTAATTAATTTAATCTATGATGATAGAATAAATTAAATAGCTTAATGTTTATTATTTAATATTTTAAAAATATTAAATATAAATTAATAAGAGATGTCTTATTAATATTATTACAATTATTATTATTTTAATTTCTAAAGGAGTTTAGTAATTAATTTAATATTAGTACTCTTATTTATTCCTAATAAGATTGGGAGGCAAATTAATTAAATGAATTTAATTAATTATTCTCAATGTGGTGGGAAGTCTAAATTAATTAAAATTGTTTAATTAATTAAATGAAATCTCATGTCTAATAGGATTAGAAGGGTTGACCAATATATATATAAGAGAAGTCTTATAATAGATATCAGTTAATGCAATTCTAATTGTTGGAGAGTACTGCTTTTCTATAGAGGATAGAAAACTAAGCCAACAACCCTCCTTCTTGATAATTCATCTTCTTTGGTGGATCACCTCTAGACGCCAAACATTTGGGTGGCTAACGTTGATCAAAAGAAGGAATCTAACCCGAAAATTCAAGAAGATCACGAAGAATATGGAGTTGAACTCGTACTTGTGGAAGCTTCGTTCTACAAGGGTATGATTCAATAACTTCTTATTTATCGTTTTAAATTAATAATTTGCATAAAGGATGATCCGGATAATGGTTTTGTAAAAAAATTTTAAACTCTGATATACCATGCTTCTGCTAATTTTGCAATTTGATTGCGTCACGATTTCGTACAAACCCAACAGTGGTATCAGAGCCAAACCTTTATGCAATTATTAATTTTTTTGATTTCGTATACATATGGGTATGTATTTAGAATAATTTATTGGGCATAATTAGTTATATAAAATTATTCTTTATGGGAGAAAGAAAAAAAAATTAACGAAAATAAATTTTTTTTTCTTCTTGGTTCGCCGTGTCCTCGAATTGATCACAAATGGTGACTGCAGATTTTTTTAAAAAGGGAACCTGCCGAATTTGTTTTTAAAAGCTGACTCACGTTGCCTTAGAAAAGGATATTAATTGTTTTAAATGAAAAGTTATTCAATTCAAAACAAAAAGGTTTCTGCAAGCTTTTTGAAACGTGCAGGAAGTTTTAAAAGTAAGGTAACCCATGATTACCTTAATATAATATATATATATATATGTTATATATATATATATATAATATTCTTAATAATTTTATAATTAAAATAAAGAGTTTATTTTAATCTTGAAATTGGATTTTATGCAAATTAAAATTGCCCATTAAATGATACTCATATATATATAGAATGTTTTAATTCATGCGATGAATATTTATTTATTGATGCATATGGTGACATGTTTAAAAATAAATGGGATTGATTATGGACTATTGACCAATGTGATTGGATTTTATTTTAGTTGAATGCTTGAATGAATGAGTTTTATTAAATGGGGTATGCGTACCTTGTCTTCTCTGATTTTTTTTCTCGATGTAAATTCTATCTCCCTCATATGTACTTTCTCTTGACTGATAATCAAGGTTTCTATTTAAATTAAATAGTTTAATGTAATAGAAATAGTTAAAATTATCTTGAAGAAATTGGAGACCAAGGAGCAAGGAGCGCGTGAAGACCCGTTTGTATGGAGCCCGGGTTTAAATGTAATAGTTACGTTTAAATTTTATTTCTTGCACCCTTAAGTTTGACCTTTTGGTTCACTTGGTGGCTCTAGTGAACCAAACTAGAATAAAAGTCCATAATCAATTCGGGTAGAATATAGTATTCTATATTGCATTCTAAATATCATATATATTATATTTTATGCAAACATGCTTCGCATGTTTAATAAAATGAAGCGTATTTTATATATATATGTTCATGCGCGCTAAACAAGATGAGACAAATAATAACAAACCCCTCAAAGAAACAAGATTAAGTCCAAAAGCGTTCAAAGATATTTGGAATATTGAACGTCGCCTTCTAGCATGATAAATTAATAGAGTATTAAATATTTAATATGAGCTTGTTGTGCTATCCACAAGGCAAGTATTGAGTATTTAAGATGTTAATTAATCACATTTGATGCTTATCAAGAAAATTAAACGATCTAGTCTTGTTGTGCTATCCACAAGGACGAATATTTTTTTTTTTAAAATTTATGGAAGTGCTAGGCTGGACTTAACTTAAATCATTTTAGTTCGGATGTGCACACACTTGACCATTATGATTTAAGAGGCAAAATAAAAGGAGTTACATGATGATACAATTGACAAGAGTTGTCGACAACTTATTTATTTGTATATCGCTTGTTGTGTTATCCACAATGTTATATACATTTGAAATGGGATCTTTATTCTCACTAGCAAATCTTTAATTAGATGTTGCCGAACTATATAAGTGAGGGTAATATAGATTGATGAAAATAGTGGGAGATACCAATTTAAAATAAAGACCTAAATTTATTTTGGTATGCAAAGTTAATAAAATGAATGTTTGCTAAAATGTTATTTTTTTTCACATGCAGAATTTTAAAAATGTCTAAATCACTAATCTCATTACGAAGCATACTTAATGCAAATAAGCTTACCGGGCCGAATTATGAGGACTGGCTAAGAAATCTGAGAATTATTCTCACAGCTGAAAAGATTTCTTATGTCCTAAATTCAACTGTCCCTGAATCTGTTTCGAAAACAGCCTCTGAGGAAGAGATTGCCACTTTCAATAAGTGGCAAGATGATGCATCTATAGCTCAATGCATCATGCTCGCATCCATGAATAACGAACTTCAGCGTCAGCACAAAAAAATGGATGCTCCTTCTATGCTGCTTCACCTCAAGGAGTTGTATGGTGAACAGAGTAGGACTGCTAGATATGAGATATCTAAGAAGCTCTTCCGATCTCGGATGACCTAGGGTACTGCCGTCGAGACTCATGTCCTGAAAGTGATCAATTTGATTGAACGCCTTGGACAGCTTGGGTTCATCATGGATGGAGAGTTGAGTCAAGACTTGGTCTTGCAGTCACTCTCTGAGACCTTCTCGCAGTTTGTGGTTAATTTTTACATGAATAAGCTAGATGTCAGCTTGCTTGAGCTGCTTAACATGCTGAAAACTGCAGAAGGTCACTTCACATCCAAGAAGAACCATGTCTTGTTGGTAGATTCTTCCAATAAAAGAAAGAGGCCCAAGGTATCTCCTGAAAAGAAGAAATCCAAGAAGGCTAAGGGAAAGGGGGGAAAAAAGGAGCAAAAAAAACCTGAACCAGCTAAAGGAATGTGCTTTCATTGCAACGAGCAGGGACATTGGAAGAGGAACTGCAAGAAGTTTCTAGTAGAGAAGAAGCTTGGAGAAGCTTCGACTTCCAATCAAGGTTTGTTTATGATTGAAATTAATTTTTCTTAAAATCATATTTCTACTTGGGTATTGGATACCGGCTATGGTTTTCACATATGTAACACTGTGCAGGGACTAGTTAGAAGTAGAAAGCTGAACAATGATGAGGTGATCCTACGAGTGGAGAATGGAGCAAAGGTTGCTGCATTAGCTGTAGAAACTTATTATTTAGCAATGCCTTCGGGCAAGTCCATTTATCTTAATAATTGTTATTATGTTCCGAATATTATTAAAAACATTATTTTAATTTCTGTATTGGATATGGAAGGATTTAACGTTGTTATAAAGAACAATGGTTGTTATATTTATAAAGACGATGTTTTATATGGTATTGTAAATTTGCAAAATGGACTTTATACGCTTGACTTATAAGAAAATATATTTCAAATTGAACAAACTAAGAAAAGGAAAAGAGATGATTTTAATTATACCTACATGTGGCACTGTAGACTCGGTCATATCAATGAAACAAGATTATCCAAGTTGCATAAAGATGGGCTCCTAGATCTATCCGATTATAAATCATATCAAACTTGTGAATCTTGTCTCATGGGTAAAATGACTAAATCTCCTTTTAGTGGAAAAGGAGAAAGAGTTACAGAGTTGTTGGCATTGATTCACACAGACGTTTGTGGACCTATGACAACAAGTGCACGGGGTAGGTATTCTTATTTTATTACTTTCACTGATGATCACTTAAGATTTGGATATGTGTATTTAATGAAATACAAGTCAGAATCATTTGAAGAGTTCAAAGAGTTCAGAAGTGAAGCAGAGAAACAAATGGGCAAGAGTATAAAGATACTTCGATCAGATCGAGGTGGAGAATACTTAAGCGGTGAGTTTCTCAATTATCTCAAAAAAATGGTATAATCTCACAATGGACTCCTCTAGGTACACCACAGTTAAATGGAGTATCTGAAAGGAGAAATCAAACACTGTTGGACATGGTTCGATCCATGATGAGTTTTACCGACCTTCCAATTTTCTTATGGGAATATACCCTAGAAACGGCTGCATACCTACTTAACAAGGTACCTACCAAATTCGTCCCAAAGACTCCATATGAGATGTGGAAGGGAAGGAAACCAAATCTTAAGCATGTTAAGATATGGGGATGTCCAGCTTATGTGAAAAAGTTTCAAAATGATAAGCTAGGGACAAGATCTGATAAGTGCACGTTTGTGGGATATCCTAAAGAAAGTTTGGGATACTATTTCTACAATCCTACTGAGCAAAAGGTGTTTGTTGCGAAACACACTGCCTTCTTGGAAAAGGAGTTTATCCTTGAAGGGGCTAGTGGGAGAAAAATAGATCTTGAAGAAATTCAAGAACCACAAACCACTACAGATCAAATGGATAAAATTGTCCAAGTAGAAACACCTACTGTACAACACCCTATTCGTAAATCTAGAAAAGTATCGAAGATACCTAAAAGGTATGGATTCGTCATAGAGGATGACGATGAGGCACACATCATGGATGATGATGATCCATTGAATTACGAACAGACTATAAGTAATAAAGACTCAGAGAAATAATAGATGACCATAAAATCTAAAATAGATTTTGAAGCTATGCTCAAGTCCATTTGGATTTTTCTTGCGATTGTAGCTTATTTTTACTTAATCTGACAAAATGGACGTGGAGACGCCCTTCCTTAAATATACATTATTAGAGGAGAATATATGTATGATATAGCCAGATGGTTTTTTGTTTCAATGGTCGAAGCAAATCATGTATATGAGCTACAACAATCCATTCATGGATTGAAGCAAGATTCTCGTAGATGGAACATTCATTTTGATAAGACAATCAAAGAGTTTGATTTTATAAAAAAAACGAGGATGAACCATGTGTGTACAAGAAGGTTAGTGGGAGCGCTGCTTCATTCCATGTATTATATGTTGATGATATATTACTAATAGAGAATAAAATTCCTATGCTAAAATCGATCAAAATAAAGTTGTCTAAACATTCCTCCATGAATGATTTGGGTGGAACATCCCGCATTGGGGATATAAATTTGTATTAATAGATTTAAAAGGATGTTCGGCATAATCCAAGGAAACGTATATTCATTACATGCTAAAGGCGTTTAGCATAGCAAACTCCAAAAGGTGCCTCATGATGATGAGCCATGGAGTGTATCTCCCTAAAATTGTCCTCAGTAAAAGAGAGATTGCATGAGTTACTATCATGTATGCAATGAAATATACGAGACTTGATGTTGACCAGTCATATTCTGGAGAAGATCACTGTGAGACAGTGATATACATCTTAAAGTACTTAACTGACACTAAGGATGTCATCATATCACATGATGAGTCTGAATTACACTAGAGGGCTAAACAGACTCAAGTTTTCAGACTGACCAAGACGATATCAAATCCACTTTACGGTAAGTCGTTACCTTGAAAGATGGTGTAGTGAATTGAAAAGGTTCCAAACAATAAAAGGTTGCTGGTTTAGTGACAAAGACAAAGTATATAACTGTAAGTGAAGCTGCAAGTTGATGTTTCGGATGAAAAGTTCATTATAGAACTAGGAATAGTTCCTAAGTCTCATCTTGAATCTAAACATATGTTGCGGCACTTTGATTAAAGAAATCATTGAAAGAGGAGCATATAGACTCTCAAGATAATATTACAGATCCATTTACTAAAGCTTTAACATAACAGAAGTTTGATCAGTCACTTAGAAAAGAAGGGTATGAGATACCATAACGATTGGCTTTAGTGCAAGTGGGAGATTGAAAGTAGTATGCATACAAGCCAATCATGTATGATGATAAAACATATACCTTTGAGACAATCTTATTTATTTATTAATAAAAATATTCATTTATTAAAGACATTTAATTATCTACATGGTGCTGTTTTTATAATATATAAATAACCCATAGTTTTAAGCAATGCTTTTAGAATCATGATGATGATCATGCTAATGAGATCTAAATTCTTAGAAAGCTCTAAAACTAAAATAGTTCTCAATCGTGGGGTTACTAAAAAGGAGAATAGTAAATTCGGATAGATTTGTACATATGTTGGTTGCTCATTGGATGAGGATGATTGATCTAATGATCATTTGTGTGCAGACACTAAAGCAAGTATGTAGGTGCTTATTGGAGAATAAGTTCACTGAACGTTGACTCGCTATGGAATACCTAATGGAGTTTTACTCGCCTTTCAATAGGAATTCCTAATGTGATAGTAGTACAAGTGATCCTTAGACTTGAGATCATCATAGTATCTTGTATGTAATGAATTATATTTTGACTTATTCCTTAAAGCCCTTTAGGGTATATAAAAAGATATGCTTGGGTATAATGAGTTACATATGGAGATAATGAATGATCAATAAAGAATCTACCACCTCTAGTAAAAGAAGAGATATATCCTATGTGATTCGTTAAATGACAACCTAAGAATCCTTGGCCAAGGTATGAAATTAGAAAGGAGTTTCTAATTTGCATTATTTGGAGTTGTGCATTTTCTAATCGAAATACACATAATTAAATAAAATAAGACTTGACAGTAAATTCATGTCTTATATTTAATTGGGATATTGTATGGTGGAAGGATTGAATTGTACGGTAACTATTTACTCAAGGTTCTTTTATGATTAATGTTGAAATCTATATTATCTGGAAAGTCGTTGATCACTAGGGAGGCTTATCCCTATTGTAGAATAAATATTCTTTATTTAAATAGATTATTAGTTTAATTTATTTATTTAAATAAGATTAGAATTGTTCTAATTGATTTATTCACAACCGGTTTAATATGGAGAACCTAGAGGGTCACACCATAAAAAGAAGAATAATTATTTAAGAAGATAATGGCATAATCGTAATAATGCATTAAGTATAATTAATTTAATTTATGATGATAGAATAAATTAAATAGCTTAATGTTTATTATTTAATATTTTGAAAATATTAAATATAAATTAATAAGAGATGTCTTATTAATATTATTACAATTATTATTATTTTAATTTCTAAAGGAGTTTAGTAATTAATTTAATATTAGTACTCTCATTTATTCCTAATAAGATTAGGAGGCAAATTAAATGAATTTAATTAATTATTCTCAATGTGGTGGGAAGCCTAAATTAATTAAAGGAGTTTAATTAATTAAATGAAATTCAATGTCTAATAGGATTAGAAGGGTTGACCAATATCTATATAAGAGAAGTCTTATAATAGATATCAGTTGATGCAATTCCAATTGTCGGAGAGTACTCCTTTTCTATAGAGGATAGAAAACTAAGCCAACCACCCACCTTCTTGATAATTCATCTTCCTTGGTGGATCATCTCTAGAGGCCAAACACTTGGGTGGCTAACGTTGATCAAAGGAGGGAATCTAACCCGAAAATTCAAGGAGATCACGAAGAACAAGGAGTTGAACTCGTACTTGTGGAAGCTTCGTTCTACAATGATATGATTCCACAACTTCTTATTTATCGTTTTAAATTAATAATTTGCATAAAGGATGATCCGGGTAATGGTTTTGTAGAATTTTTTTAAAACTCTGATATACCATGCTTCCGCTAATTTTGCAATTTGATTGCGTCACGATTTCGTACAAACCCAACATACTTGGTCGGATACATATTCATAGGGTTTTTTTTGCTAGATCGTCTTGTGAGATTTATTCTCAAAATGCACAGTCTCTCCCTATTATTTGTGAGCAGAGGACTTAGATAGGTTTAGTTGTGAGATTGATGACTTCTCGATCCTCTTTGGGCCTTGACATGTCTTCCTTCCGTGCTAGGCTGGATATTTTTACTTCCAGTTATCATGTTGTTGCACTTTGTTCGGAGGTCACTTCACGTCATTTTGAGAATGGCTTACTTTATGTCGAGCTTCAGAAGCTTCAAGATGCCATGAATAACTTGAAGATCAAGCTTTTAAGAAATTGAGTCATCTGCCCAAGACCTTAAGGAACTAATAGCCTGAAATACGAAGGCTCGGGATACCGCCACTGCCGACTTGAAGGCTTTAGCTATGCGTTTTCTTCAGTCCGACATGTCATGACCTTTAGATAATAAACTTTTGTAGTTTTTCCATTTCATGTAATAGAAAACGCATTTACATATATTTCATTCATAAGAATAAAGTTTCTTTAACATTATTAATTGCCTTTCACTTGAAATTTTCCTCGAGACCCAATGTTTTACATTGAATCTTAAGTTATTTAAATCAATACTCTAAGACAATAATATGCAAAATAAACATGTATATTTTTTTTAAAGAATAAAAACATGTTTTTTTTTCAATTTCATTAAAACCAACACTTGAATCTATACTCTTTTTTTTTAAAAAAAATAGAAAATTATTCAAGTATAAGTGAAAGTTTGACATTTTATTGATAATTAGATTATTTTTAACGAAAAGCATAACATTCAGATTTTCATTATAAATCTTTGCTTTTGTCAAAAAAAGCATAACGTTTGTCACTTTTAGAGATAAAGTGTAACTTCCGGAGTCGAGGGCTTATACTCAGGTGCCTCAATTACTTTTTAAGTTGAAAGTATAACTTTTTTGGTTCGATGACTTATAGTCAGGTGCCTCGATTACTTTTAAAGTTGAAAGTATTACTTTTCGGGTCTGAGGACTTATAGTCAGGTGCCTCGATTACTTTTGAAGTTGAAAGTTATAGTCAGGTGCCTCAATTACTTTTGATGATAGGGTTCCTCGTCACTTGGGTCGTCCAATTTCTTGGCAAGTGTGATCTACGAGGACTTGAAATTGGGTGCCTCGTCAATTGGGTCGTCCAATTGCTTGGCAAGTGTACTCTACGAGGACTTGGCTACCATTTAGAGTGGACCACCATTTTGGGTAGATTTTTTTTATCCATCAATTCTAGTGCCTCCCTTGGTCATCAAATTTCTTGGCAATGGATATTCATGATGACTTAAACCACCATTTTTGCTGGACCACCATCTTGGGTGAATTTTTAATATTCTTGTATCTACAGCTCAGAGATCTTTCAACGGTAGAGCCAGTATTTATTTCGACCATCATCTTGTGTTGATGAAGCTTGTGTAACAAAACTTCTCATGTCTTCGGATGATCATCCTGGATTTTCGAGAGAATCTTGATCAAGATTTTGTTCGTGGCCTTTGTTTGTCCATTGACTTTGGGTAGTAAGGTGGTGATTTATAGTGTTTCACCATGTATATCTCCGTCAGATTCTTGACGTCCCTATTGATGGAGGGAGTTCATTTATCTGATAAGATGTTTGGACAGTGGCTTGTTTAGCACGGTGTTTCCCTTTCCAATTCGATTTCACCAGCTGCTAACTTCTCATGATAGATCCTTCGTAGACTGTGACAGTCCATGGTGGAGTGTCCTGTGTGTTGATGATACACCCAGAAGTATGGTATCCTCTTCATTTCTTCGGTCATAACAAATCTGGGTTTGGGACACTCCATGTTAAACCCATTGCTCATACAGGCCCCTGAATGCCTTCTCACTGCATGTGATGGCCTCTGGAACCGAAATTCTAGTATACTTATCTCCGGGCTTTCCTCTGCTTTGTTCAAAATTTCTCTCGCTCTTGTCCCTCTTGCCCCATGTGGTTTTGACTGAGAATCTGCCAAAGCCACAGTTGCTGTCTTCTTGCCCTTCCATGTAACCGTAGCATGGCTGGTAGGCAATGTCATGATTCCTCCCAAGTCTTGTGTAAAAGACGAGAGGGTCGCAAATAAATCACAGGCATTTGTAAAGAGATGAGGCTTGAAGGCATCTAAAGCACCATTGCCATATATGCTCACCAAGTTCTTTTCTTCAATTGGTTCTGCACACTTTTGTGCTTGAGCTCTAAATCTGTCCACATAATCTGACATCTCCTCATTCGGCTTCTTCTTGAATCGCATGAGCTCTACAATGGTTATCTGTTTCTGCACATAGAAAAATTTCTTAAAAAATTATAATGTTAGATCATCCAAATCATAGATTGATCCATTCTCCAAATTATAGTACCAACTGAAGGCACTATCCGTCAAAGTCTTGTTGAATTCCCTCATCAACACATTATGATTGTTCACTTCATCATATCCTAACCACGGAGACATCGACTCCACGAACCTGGCAATATGTTCCCTAGCATTTCCTTTCTCCCCATTGTACTTTGGGAACTGTGGCGGATGCTCAATATATCCTGCCGGGTAAGATGTCTCCAAATATGTACCGGGTAGGGTGGAGTAAAGTCTAACTCCGAAGGTTGAGATGTCTGATTGCGAAGTTGATTGATCACATCAATCATATCATCCTTCGTCACGTACTGACTCGTGGCATGGACTCTCTATGGTGTTGTGATGTATTGCTGCATTAACGGTGTGTATGGTAAAGAGATCGGCTGATGCACACTTGCATCATGCAAAGCTTGTGTTGGTTGTACTTGTTGGCTCGTTCGTTGGGCATGGCTCGGGATAGTTGGTATCTACACTTGTGAAAATACAGGGAAAATGGTCGGAATGATGTTCGTCTGAGGCTGGCTTGCTTCCAACCTAGGATGTGGCACTTCACCACTGTTTTGGGGTTCCAAGTAGATGATTGGACTTGACTGATTCTCTGCTAATGGAGGTGAAGTCTGAGTCTCTTTGTTATTGTTGTCGTTGTTGCCCTCCACTCCTGCTCGTTCCTCCAGCGAACTGCCTGGGAACATGGCCTTGAAAGTGGGGATTTGCATCAACTACTTGCAAAAATTCCCCATTTCCTCTTGTTTCCTCTGCATTTCTAGCATCATATCCATCATCATCCTTTGTCCTTCCCGTGCTTCCTTTAATGCCTTAAGCATCTCCAGTTGCACAGTGTTTGTCTGCTCTCCGTTTTCATCCTCGCCTTGCCTTCCCGCGCCTATATATCTGCCTAAAATTCACTTGATGTTGATCAGCCATGTATGGTGATGTTGATCAGCCATGTATGGTGATGTTGAACTTCCTTTCGAAGTGTCTTCAAGGATGGGTTGATCGAGATCCAGATTCGCGCCTTGGAAAGCTTGATTTTCTTGCCATGGAACCAGATCCGATGAAGTAATGCTATTTGTCACTGAAGCTCATCCTGCAGTTTTCCCACTTCGAGTTATGGGCATACCCTTCACGAATTCTACACCTCCCCAGTAGAGTCGCCAAAGAATGTGGGCAAGGAAATCGTACCTTGCTAGGGTTAGAGTTTCGTGTTTGCTGAGGAGGAGAGAAATCCACGAAGAGCACGGAATTGATTGATTGATTGAAGAGGGGAGAACGACAGGTGAGCGATAACTCTAATGACACATGGCAGAACTCTCAGAATCCAGAAACCTTGTTAGGGTAACTGGGATTTAGAGAGCCTTCTTAAGTGCTTCCACTCCTAGAATCTGAAAACCTTGTTAGTGTAGCAGGGATTCCAAGAGTCCTTCTTGAGTACTTCTGGTTGAGAGAATGTCCAAGTCCCGCGTCTGAAGAGAGGTCCCTTTCCCAATGGAATGGAATGGGTATTTATAGGGTTTTTTGGAAAGTGGTCATGTGTCAGGCACATGCCCCCAGAGAAATTCCAGAATTACCCTTTAATCACCAGAGCAACGCCCAGATCGTCCTGTCCTTCTAGCCACCAATTCAATCCCTCAATCAATTTCCAAAACAAGCCGCCTCCACGAGCTTTCTGCCTCGGGACACGTGGAGGTTTCTCTCGGGTCTAGCATATTTATTTTTGGCATTTCTGTCTTCATTTAATTAGGTCATGCGAACCCTAATTTGTACTTTTAATGAGGTCGTGGAACCCTAATTGTGTATTTAATTCAATCAGGACATGTGAACCCTAATTTGTACTTGGGCCCACACTTATTTATCTAGAAGACCCATTTAAAATGTTTTGGGCTTCCTAATCAATTTGCTTGGGCTATGAAAAGAAAAAAAAATAGCATGGTCCATTTAAAAATAGCATGGTCCAAAAACCTTAATTTTATTTTACATAATTATTTAATTAGGGTTTCTAATCCACTCACTTTGGATTTTAAACAATTACTTACATAGATTTAATTTTATAACCCAATTAGAATTGATATAATTAGGTTTAAAGTGAACAATAATTGAGATAATAAAATTAATCTCTTAGGTTAGTATATATTTTAAATACTAAAATTCTCCAATACTATAGCGCTTAGGTTATTTAATTCACATTCCTAATATATAATATTAGGTTATATAGCTTCCTTTTTAATCCTCTGTATAAATATATATATATATATATATATATATATATTTAATTTCATACTTGTCCCACTTAAGTCATAATACATTTATCATCATTGATAAATAATTATTAAATTCATTTATTAGGCTAGACTATAATTCAATGCCTTATTAACACCTAATTCGGTTTGCTATATTTAATAAGCCTTTTTCATATGGCTTGCCATATATATTATTATATGACTTGCCACATTCTTAATTCCTTTTTGGACTTCCTTCAATCCGATTAATGGCTCATTTGACCAATTTAACTTCTCAAAATCAATTATTATCAAAATAAATGTCGATTTCGACTAAGACCAATATTCCCATCGCAAATGAAAATATTCTCATCAACAATTTCACCTTTGATTTTTTTTCGAAGTTTGACTTTTCTCGAAAAAGTCAACTGTTGACTTTTTGGCACAAAATAATGTTTATGTCTATCCCTGGATAATTTCAACGTTCCGGACTCAAATTCGCAATCTGTTCGTCAAAATTCTCATCCAAACTCAAGGTTTGACTTTCCACCATAAAAGTCAACCGCTAATTTTGACCAGAAAGTCAATTTCGACACATTTCGTGTTTATAAACTTCTCTTACTAGATTCATTTGCTCCAGACTCAAGGGAAAAGTTCGCTCATCAAAATTCTACTCCGAACTCAACTATGAGTTTTAATTCCAATCCATGTGTTATATTCAATTATTACTCCCTACGTTAGTTTAAACTAATTAATTAGCTTAAACCAAAAAAAATTGATTTGCATCTCATTACTTAATCAATAATAAATATACAATACCTATATTTATTATTCCTTACATAATCACATAAATATACATAACACATATACATTTATATCTTCAAACCCGACACATCTCATAATAAGAATCTTATTCTTATTTTAATAATCTATAAAAATTTGGGTTATCACATTCACCCCTTCTTCTAAGAATTTTATCCTCGAAATTTCAATCTACTAATCTCTGCTCCTTCTATTCGCCAGAAAATAGATTTTCAATTTAACCTTTACATTTTCACTTTAATACACTACAAAAAAATAGTGATTTTACAACAAACAATTTTTGTTGCTAAATGTGTGAAATTTCGTTGCCAAAGGTCATTTGCAACGATTTTTCGGTCGTTGGGCCTTTCGTTGCGCAATGAGCGTTGCTAATTATCTAGCAACGAAATTTATTTTTCGTTGCAGAAAGTAAGATATTTCGCAACGAAATTTTGTTTTCGTGTAAAATCATAGATCATTTAGCAACGAAATATTTTGTAGCAAATTTATTAATAAATTGTTATTGAAAAGTAACTTTCGTTGCAAAATCCGTCTAATTGGCAACGAAAAGAAATATTTTTTTCCCAACAAAGATGAAATTCGTTGCATTTGATACACATTTGCCAACGATGTTTGCCGTTGCTGAACAGTATAGAAATTGTTGCCTTAATAACTTTTCGTTACTAATTGTGCATTTTTTGGTAACGATTTTTGTTGCTAAATGTACAAAATAAACCGATTATATATTAATTTGCAACGAAATTTTGCGTTGCCGTTGATTTTGTTACGAATAATTATGGTCAATTAGCAACGATACTATTTGAAACTAATTGTTTTTAGAGAGCAACAAAAGTTATTATCAATTAGCAACGACACTATACGTTGTCGTTTGCTTTTTCTGTGCAACGAAAGTTGTTAAAATTTGCAACGATATAAATGTTGCCTTTTTTTTTTGTTATGTAACGAATGTCAAAATTATTTTATAAACAAAATAAATCGTGGCTCAATAACCCCATAGCAAATTGACAGAAGTACAAAAAACTGAAATATTATTAATTAAATAAAATCATCTGATACATGACCATTCATCATCTTTACAATCAACTATCTAAATGATTTATTGGGGCACATGTACAAAGTTGGCACTTTCAACAAACTACCCATGAAATACCCTGCAAATTATATTTAAAAATTATTTGTACCAATTATTATACAAGGACCAATAGCTTGCATCAATACTTTGATATTCCTATGTAGTTCTGTTGGCTTTACCTGACGAGGAATATTAGTATATATGAGAGAGTGAAATTTCCTGCATGAAAAGCGATGTTGTTCTCTTTGCAGTAATTCTTAAAAACTCTACAAATTTCCATAAGCAGCCGAACACCTCCATAATAACCTTCATTCTATAATTGGTTCACCTGTAAGGAGTATGAGAAGAATTTATGATTTTATAAAACTCGGAATAATTAGCATTGATGTGTGCGTCTATATTATTTTTTTAAATAGTGATTGAAGAGGAAACTGAGTTATTATCTTTGAACAACAAATTTTCTCAACCACAGTTAGAAAAAAAAAATGGTGTACAAAACTATGGTACAGTCACAACCTTTCACATTTGGAAGTAAATGCAAAATCCAGCCATATCTCTGTTTTGCAATGACAAGCACAAAAAATATAAACCAGCATTTGGTATGGCTTTCCAAGCCCATGCCACAAACATTTCAGGCCAGAGGAACTAAGAATCCATACCTAATAAATGATATCTCACTTCATGACACAAACTGTTCCACTTGAAAAACAGGCCACTAATACGAAAAATCGTATTTCGTTGATATCTCCAAGTCTTTGCTCAATCTCAAATAACAACCATATGGAAGATAACTTTAATTTGCTCGCTCCGAAAAATTTGTATTCAAGTTGCATATTTTGATCCCAAAGCAGATGACCAACTACTTCTCAACTATAACAACATAAAAAGATAAAACAACACTGAAACAAAAGGAAAATAAAATTAAAAAACAGAACGAAAAGAATGCATACCTGAATTTGCAGCAACAACCGTTCCTGTGCCTTAATAATTTGTGCAATTTCCTGACAAATGTGATCATACTTTGATATCTCCTTTTTGAAGAGATCCTGATAAGAGCCAAGGGATGTCATCAACTTTGGCAGTATATCGTCCTGAAGGTCAAATCAACCAAGTTAGTTCCGGATGAGACATATAGCATTCAAAAGTACTAGATTTAACTATACAGAAATGAAATTTATCACCACTCACAAGAATAGAGAGTCAAGATATAGCCAAAGGTTAATTGTTACAGGCAAACACGATAGCTCATATATTGCCCTTTTCTGTTCCAGGCAAGTGAATACACATATCTATACCTTTGGCTATATCTTGTAATAGAACCAAGTATGGTGATAATACATTCACATCTCTATGGATGTGTCCATGCGCATGAAGATAAACAAGAGCTTTAAGGACCTCACGTAGTTATGTAGCAATAACAGGCTCTTCCAAACCGTCTGGAAAAAGCAGATTTCATAATATGAAGGCACGATCCCCCAGACATGTATGTCATTACAACCCAGAGGTTGTGACCTGAAGTGAAAGAGCAATGTGCCCATAATAAATTTGGATGATTAATCAAGTTCATCGTCTGCACCTCTCGACGAATACCATCCTGTACGAATTACAGAGAAATACCACTCAATTGAATATGAGTATTGTGATATTATCAAGTCATCTGCAAAAGTAATTAAAATTTTAATCAAAGCTGTAAGCCAACAACAAATAAGCAGGGCACAATATATTTGGATTCGAGTAAAATATAGTTCTCTACTTATCTAGATAACTCTCGTATGTTTAGTGAAATCAACATAGTCAAAAAACAGAGAGGCAAAACAAATATAACTATACTTTCAATCAAATGAATACATCACATGAAGCATTGTAACTGTACTAAAAAGAAAAGCAAATGAACAAGATTTCGTGGATGTGAAATAGATGAGCTAAGCACAACAAACAAAGAGACAATTCACAAGAAATTGTCACACCAAACTTCTAAAATTAGCAACTACTTCCTTAAAACACTTCACCTGGTTCGGTTCTAACCATAGGAAAGACATCAATCTGTAGTCCAATTACAACTGGCAAAAATCCCACTGATTGCATCAGTAGGAGTCACAAAGATATGACAGAAGATAACAGAAAAGAAAAGCACATGAAGGTTAATGCTTCAAGAGAAATGCATAATCAATATCTTATAGATCTCAAATCACGAGGGTCTGAGGCTTATTAGTGAATGGGTAACTTGTAAATGAAAATAAATTCACCAAATCAAACCACAAACACCAAATTACAATGAAAGTAAGATATGTATTTGGTATATACACATAAAATTTCAATATATAGAGAAATTAAAAACCTAGAGGCATGACCAAATGAGTAAATGACAAGACAACTGAGATAGTTTTTAGTAACCAGGGGTTCGGGAGTAATACATTTGAGATAGAAAAGAAATTAAAGACAAGAGAATGATGGGCAAGCATGTGGAAGACCAATTGCATATCAAAGACCAACAGGACTATGTGAAGCTTATGACTCGAATAATCTCCTCGTAAGTTTCATCATCAATGTCAACAGTTGTGACGATTTCTTTAACATCCCCAAGAATCATATTCAAATGTTGATCATAAGCCTAAAAAATTTGAAACATCACCAAAAAGAAGTTTGGAAAACACTAAAAACAGTTGACTACTAAAGGCTTTGCAATCACACACAACGAAACAAAAATAAAATAAAGGAAAATTTTCTTTCTCCACTTTGTTGCTGTACAAGGTTAGAGTTCTTGACTCTAGTATGTCACATTTGCAAACCAAGACAATGCATTAAAATAGAAGCTTACTTGCCTACAATAGAGCAGTAGTTATATTAATGCTTATAAAGGTGCCGTTTGATGACTAAAATATGAAAGCCTGAAACTGAAAAAGTACTAAAGCAAATAAGATCTGATGTTACCAAAATGAATAACTAAAAAAATTCTAAAAAAATTCACGCTATGATAATGCTAGATGATTTTTGTGCACTAGTTTTAAGTTAAAATCGAAGGAGTAATACTTTGCTCAACAAAAATTTATGTATAAACATTATTTGGGTAGGATTATTGTAACAATAGTAATTAGGGTTAAAAACATTAGGTTCAGGAGTATTTCTCAATAATAATTTCCCAAATCAGCAATAACTGTAAAACCCTAATCATCAATAGACTAGTGTAAAGACTACACCATAGAAAAGGTACATAAACCGATACACATCTAATTTGTATATAAGATGAGAGATATATACAAAACAATTGGGGAAATTGAAGGAATGAGAGGGAAACAAACATGGAGTTTTCCACGGAGCTCACGGTCAGAACGGAGCTTGACGTAGATACGCTCGTCAAGGCTGTGTCTAATGAGATCCGGTGGCTCTTTCACTGCGATTTCTTCTTCGTTTGTTGTCATTTCAAAAATTCCCTCTTTCTCCTTTCGATTTTCAGCCGTGTTTGATTTGTGAACAAAGAGGCGAGAAATTTTCACTATTAATACAAGCTAAATTGGCTAGTGGGGAGGGGTGGGCGTGGGGGTGCGGGTGCGGGTGGGGGTGGGGGTCGGGGTGGCGTGGGGTTTTTCTTTGATTATGTTTGGGATTATTCATTATTGATTCTTATTACTGTTTTTTCTAGGAAAAAGGTAATGTCAAACATGTCTAATTCAACCTTGATTTGTCATAAAGATTAAGTACTTATGTATTGTTGATTTGGAATTATTAATCTCGTTTAAGAATTATTATGATTGCGGACTGTGATTAAATATTATTTGGAAACTTTAATGTGAAATTTGTGAATTTTTTTTTGTTTTGTAAAATTAAGTTCATATTTTAATTATTAACCGAATAGCCAAATGGTATAATTCAATTATTCGGGTTTCGATTTTTTGGTTAGTACATTGTTTTAGATATTTGTTCGGATAGTTAAATTTTATGAAATTCGGTATTCAGTTATAACCGAGTAGACAATTTGGTTCGATTATAACCAAATACTCACCTCTAGTAACGGATGTAATATTACTAGGGGAATAGTAGGAATAATAAATTAAAAAATACAAAATGCAATATAAATTATTTCAAAAAAAATATTAACAATCAAACATTAAAAATATATATTTTTTGTAAATTTAAAATGTCTAAAATTGACTTTCAAAAATTTAATAATGATCTTATATTTTGGAATGAATGGAGTATTATTATACTTGATATTGATGTATTTAATTATTAACAAATATATTACAAAATTTAAAATATCTAAAATTGACTTTCAAAAATTGAATGACAATTTTATATTTTGGAACGAATGATGTAGTATTATACTTGATATTGATGTATTTGACTAATGTATTATTATATTTGAAAAATAATATATTTAGATTATGATAATTTGATATGTGTGTGATAGTGTGAGTGTGTGTGTGTGTGTATATATATATTAGAAAATTTTAATCAAAATAACTCAAAGGGTTAAAATGGAAAAATACCTTCATTAAGATGATTCAGACAGATAATTATCAAACACTTTTATTCATTCAGTGTTCAATTATCAATCAGAGTTCTATTTCATTCAGTCATTCATGTGTGCCTAATTATTAATAAATGAAATTATGAGTGTGGATGCAGAAAATCAAACAATATTAAATTATAGGCTGATTGACACTTTTGTTCCTCCAAGTTGTCATCCACTTTCAAAGTCATCTCTAAAGTTCAATTTTCGTCAATTAGGTCCTTAAAGTGATATTTTGTTGGCGTTTCCGTTCCTCCAACCCAATTTGACCTCAACCCAACCCATAGTTGACGAATTTTAACCCAACCCGACCCAGTTTTACCCAACCCAGAATTTTAATATTTTAAAATATAATTTTATTTTTAAGATAAGTTTAAAATAATAATTATATTTAACATTTAAAAAATAATATTTAATATTTTAAAATAAATTATTATTTTTAAAATAATAATTATTTTAATATTTTAAACTAAAATAATTATTTTAAAAATAGTTATTTTTAATATTTAAATTTTTTTAAAAATTAAATAATAAATATATTTAATATTTTAAAATAAAATATATTTTTAAAATTTTAAAAGAAAATATTATTTTTAAAATAATATTTATATTTAATATTTTAAAATAATATATATATTTTATTTAAAATAATATATTATTTTTAAAAAGTTATAAAGATAATTATTATTCTAAGGAAAAAATATTAGAAACTTTTATTTTTTCAAAAATGAGTAAAGTTTCATAAAATATAGATTCAAAAAAATTACATAAGAAAATAAAAATATAATTATTATTTTAAAAATAATATTATATTTTAAAATATTAAAAAGTTAGGTTGAATATGCTCATAGATCCTAATTGTTTAGTGGTCATTAGATCCCTGATAATGCAACTCTTCATCTCATCCGGTTACTGATTTTAAGATTGCATGATGTTAACAACTTAGCCTTCATTACAGTTTCCTTACACTCTGAAATTAGTATGTTCAGGCTAGGGTGATGCACATGATAAGACAACTGTGTTGCATGGGGTTCCTATGATGAAGTTATTGTGAGAGAGAAGGAATAAGGGAGAAAAAAGGAGTTAATTACCTTCCGATGTTCTATGCAGTTTTACTTCTAACTAAAATATTAACATCCTTGTTATTTTAAATTTGAATTGTAATAGTAATTCAGGCAATATAATTTGGGAGATTAAAATGGAGACCCATTTTATTTTTATTTGTTTTATTTTTTGTAAAATGTATTAGAAGGAATTTACTATATCAGATGCAACATCTTAATACAAGGAACATGTTTGTTGATGTCTGGATACTATTCCAGAAACAAGTGTGGCCGAGAACAGGATGGTAATATAGAGAACTGATAATACAAGATAAATAACAAGAAATGGATATTGTTCTTATAGGTAATTTTGGGCCCAGGTATGGGAGTTTGGAACAAGAAATTGATATAGTTGGTTCGAGTAGTTAGAGGTGCAAATGAATATGGATAATTTGTAATGGTTAGGTCATATGTAACATGACTTAATTATAATTAAGGTTTAAATATGTGAACATCGGGGAGTGCAAAAGGGTTGAGGTTGTGAGAAATGAGTACAAATACTTAGAATATATGATAGGCCCTAATAAGGGCAGCTGGGAGTGCCCGCATGATAACTACTGCCATCCAACTGCTACGCCCGGAAAGGGGTACCTGCTATTGTTTACCCTCCCATTTTTTTTAATACCTATCTGTACCAATAGCTTTCTTTTAAATTCTATCTTTGACTACAGCAATAATCTCGACGAATCAATCAGAATGGAGACAGTACATTGTAGTTAAGCCCTCTTTCCTTTGCGAGGCGGGATGGAAAACTTGCTAAATGTTATAAACCAAAAGTTGTTTTGATTGAGGTGCGTTAGATTGGACATAAATTTGACTTTCTAGTTTATTTTGCAGTTAAGTGACCCATGCTTTTATATGATACTCCCTCCGTCCCGAATTAATTGCTCAGTTTTGAGTTTTTTTTAGTCAAATAGACTATTTTTAAAATTAATAATTAAGCATGTATAAATATACTTTTAACATCATAAAAATTGGTATTAGTAGTAAATTGTATATATATTTTTTTGTTATAATCTCTTCACCTATATTTTGGCAAAAATGGTACACAATAGTTTTAAAAAATAGTCAATTTGACTTAAAAAAGTCAAAACTGAGCAATTAATTTGGGACGGAAGGAGTATATCTTTTTCTTGTTCCTTTTCTAAGATTAATATGTTGATTGTACTCATATTTGAATCGTTTTAGCTTTTCTTTTTTTGCTTGTGGATAATTGTGATATATGGAAGGCTGTTCACCAATTTTCAGTTTTTTGCTACTTTAATGTTTCAATTTTTGAAATTGACCTTAACTTTTTACTTACACATATCTTGTTCCTTAGGATGCTTGGAAGACAACCCTCTTGTTGAGAGTGAATGAATCATTGAAGGTCAAGAAGATGGAGGAGGATGATCACATATTTCATTTGTAGGCTGTCATTGGCGATTGGCATTGTGCCACAAAAATTAAATATTTTTTTTTAAAAAAATAGAATATTTTAGACACGGTGAAAAATCGAAGTCAATGTTTGTTTCGTCACGGTTGAAAATTGGTTACCAATCATTAGACATGCATTTTAATTCATTGTCGTGATCATTTTTATAATTTAGATACAGTTTTATAAGCTCCACGTGACGAAAAAAAATCAATATATTAATATTGGTCCAGGTTTGAACTTTCAAACCGTGCCCACGAGCCTACAACAAATTTTTCTAGGTACGATTTTTATAATATTCGCATGACAAATTAATTATAAACGTAGATATTGGTCACGGAGTTATGACTACCACCGTGTCCAATACCTACATATATTTTTTATCGGTCATCATTTTAGTCACGGGGTGAAATTAGATACGGTTTAAAGAATGAAATCAAAACGGTGGAATCACCGTGGCCAAAATTTGTCACGTAGCTTATAGACACGCAACATGTGAAACGAAAACCCGTATCTAAAATTGAATAGTCATGATTTAAAATCGTATCCAAAAGCAATTTTTGTACCAGTGTATATGAATAAATAACCCTATAGATTATAATCTTCAAAAGTAACATGACACATGTTTTGGAACAAAATAAAAGAAAATGCTAAATAAAAACTTGATCATCAATACAAAAATGTGAAAAGAGAGGCTGAAACGTTCTTATTGAGTTTATCTTAATTTTGGCCAACAATTTATTAGTCGTTGCAAAAAAATGTATAAAATAAGCAACGAAAATAAATTGTTGACAATGAATGTGGCCCATATTAGGCAACGAAATATAGCAACAAAAAAGTTTTCGTTGCCGACGATGAGAATAAATCTCTTTGGCAACAAAAAAGTAAATAGGCGGGGTTTTTTTGTTTTCCCTCCAACGATTTGGTAACAAAATTTTGCAACGACCTATGAATTTCGTTACGAAAAATGAAAGTTTTTCCCAAACTGCAACGAATGACAAATTTCGTTGCTAAACATGAATTTTTGGCAACGACTTTACAAGTCGTTGCCCGAAAAATCGTTGCCAAATGACCATTTTTTTGTAGTGATAGCTACTTTTTCTTGCCTCCTCTGAGGATTTTTTTTTATCATCACATTCTTCCATAACTTCTCTCTAAGGAGTTAAAACATTTCATATCATGCTGAGGGGTCATATAAACTAGGAAACATAGTTTTAACGGTATTCACGCAGCAAAATGGTAACTATTAAGTATGTTTAAAGTCACGAATAAGGTAAACTACTTCTGCCGGTACGGTAGGTGATCAACTTCTCGTACTCTTACAGCGTGCACAATGTGTCAACCATAAATAGCGACTATTTGCGCTCATAGATTAGAATATATTATCCAACCGGTATATTCCCCCTTATTCGGGGTTGTTCACCTCAGACTTAACATAAGATTTCGTACCAAAATAATTTGATTCGGGATAAATTCTCAAAAAATACTTAAATTTTTATAAACATTTATCTAGCTGAATCAAATAGCTTGGACGTATACGAATAATTTGAACATCAATCGAAATATTTGTCTAGCCACTTTAATTGGTATTGACTTTTCTTTAACTGGTTTAAAATTTTGAAAATCATTTTATGACGTCATGATACCGCACTGTCTTTACAGTCCGTTTGAGGATTCTGTCATGTGTGACTTTGTCATATTACATCATACCATAGTAGGCTGACTATCCTTAGATCACATCCAACACTAAGTAAGACTGCATTGATAACTCCATCGTTTTTATCATCTCTGCATCAGGTTCAATGATGCATTGATGATATATAAAATATATTTTGAGATTTCAAATCATTTTTGTCTAGCCGAAAAAATTAGCGTAGACATATAAATAATTGAACTTTTTAAAACTCATTAGTTCAGTAATCTGACCCAATATTTTTCAAAAATGCTTTTATCAGCACGATGTCAATAAATTCAAAATCTAGCATAGCTAAAAGATTTGGAATACATATGCTTCCTCCATTAACTCCAATTTTTCTCCAATACTTCATTGTTTAATAATTTTATCTATTTCTATCATCTTTAAAGCTTACTACACTGAAAATTTTAAATTCTCAATACACAACCGTTTTATACCCTAGTACAGTTTATCAAACATACCACACGTTATGAGTTTAGGAACTTACCACAATAATATAAGTTTAGGAACTTGTCCTAGCAATATGTAGTCCAAGAACCAATCAGGAACTGTCTATACGCTTAGGGGTTCAAAAATATACCATACGATTATGAGTCATAAACTTACCATAACTATGAGTTTTAAGAACTCAAACCTAATCTTACATTCTCTACCTATCTGTTATACATATGAGGAAAAAATCACCTTCTCAACGTACATATAGCGAATAGCGCGACACCAGGTTCCAAAGATTATCAATATAAGAAGCTAAGTGGTTGTTAAACAAACACAATCTCTTGCCCATACAAGGAATTAGTCAACTTAGTCACTAATCAATACAGGCAGCTAAACGGTTGTTAAACCAAGGACAAATCCCTTGCCCATACAAGGAATTATTCAACTCAACCACTATATCAATATAGGAAGATAAGTGGTTCTCAAACCAAGCACAAATTCCCTGCCCATACAAGGAATCATACAACTCAGCTGCTAACATGAGCCCTCAATTGAAACCCCCCTCAATTGAAACCCCATATAATTCTAATCTTATCTTGTTCTTTGCTTACTACGAACTTTCCTTAATCCGTATCTCATCACCTACAACTCTTTTCGAGTTTACATTGTATAATTTCATAGTACATTCTCTTTATAGCATCAGGCTATATCTTCTTAATCGCTTAACATATCATATATTATTCAATAATTCAATCTGATCACGTCGTGATCTTATTTTACAATCATTTTTAATTACGATCTCCTTTACTCTTCACGTTAATCATATTATATTATGATTTTACTTAAGCTTTTCATCTTATAGACCTAGTTTATTTATTATAACTTTTCATCTTTATTACTGGAGTAAGGTAACTCCAGATTCTTATCTTTATAACTTTTCAAGATTCTTCTTTGAATCTTCTTTATCTTCTTCTTTACTTAATAACAAATTTCCCACATTCATTTCTTAGCACTTTAAACTCTATTTGAGTTTATTCTTTATCCTCATCTCTGCAGTTATAGCTTAAAGTACTCCTACCTAAGATTTATAACCTACAGCTTTGATACCAACCTGTAGCGCCCCCAAATCCAGGTCCCTCAAACCTCGAACTTTGTGCGTCACGATATATTCACTTCATACATGTTCTATAACTATTGCGGAATATTCATACATACATTGTTCATTTTTAAATAATTCTACATTTCATTTCCCAAGGTTTCTAACCTTAACTTACATACATACCTTTAGATTCACAAAAGGTTTATATAAATAACTTACATCAGATAACTAAATAGCTAACATGCATAACATTCTTATCTTGTCCTTTGCTTGTATCTCTGTCTTTCCTTGAACATTCGTCTTAATCTAAAATTTGTTATCATGATATAACAAGAGTGAGCAACTACTTTACTCAGCAAGTTTAAAAATAATGAATATATATTATGATTGAAAATAAATAAGTTGTCAAGTTTTCAACAATGTATAATAATTGTGAAAGAGCATGAATCAATTTCAATAATTGAATAACTGAATCAATAATGATGGATGGTCAACAATGACCATGAACAAATTTAACTGAACCTTATGGTAAGGCAGGTGATCAGCCTTTCATACCTGATGAACATATACAATTTGCACTAAGTGCGAATCAATAATCAGATATGTGGAATAATTATAAATAATTAAATCACTAGCATGCTTGAAATATAAAAACTCGAGTTGAGTTAATTAGAAAAACTTGCATGTACCGTCGATTACTGCTACGCAATCTAGCTAATTTAATCTCTTATGAAAAACCTATCATTGTTAAGATTGATCTTCCAATTACCATAACATATCTTTATTTCATAACATTACTATTTTAATAACATATTATATAACATTTAGTCACATAATCAAATATTAGATAACACCTTAAACCATCAATATTATTATCGTCAGTTGATAATAATAAAATCACTTCATTATCATCTTAAACAAACTTCAGTCTAATATTATTAATCATTTAATAATATCTTAATTATTTACAAATATTATTAATTATTTAATAATATTTAAATCACTTCTTAATATTATTAACCATTTAATAATATTTTATTCACTTTCTAATATTATTAATCATTTCATAATATTTTAATCACTTTATTAATACAAATAATAAATGACTCACACATTTAAAAATATAAATATTTTACATCTTGAAGCTTAAACCATTTATATTCCATTTCAGAAATATCTTTTACTTTTACTCGCAAATTCGGGAGTTAAATATCTAATACATAGCTCCTATAGTAAAAATCAATTTACTATATTATTTCTTTAAGTTAAATAATTTTTATATCATTTTGTTCATTCATGAGTCAACACGGACCATTGCCTCATATATAAATATTTTATCCTGCTAGCACATTCGATTTATTTTTTATTTTATGAATATTCGTATTTTTTTCTTTATATATATATATACTCCGTCACATAAATCTCAGCTAAAAAATCTCATTTTTAACCTCAGAAACCTCAAAATATTATTTTTATTATTAATACAATTTTTTAAAGGTTTCTCACCCTTCGTTGCACCACAAAATAATTTTATAGGCAACCTCAAATTTTCTTTTGCTTAAATATGTAAATTTATATTTATTATATTTTTATTTTTTTTATTTATGTCAGAAAGAAAGTTTTTCGGCATAAAATATTATTTATAATCAAATCTCGCCCCTAAGGACTTCATTAGATTTATTCTAACTTATTATTTCGCCGGAACGCGATTCAAAACGTCGAACGTCAAAATCGCTCGACACATCGACGCTCGGCGTCGCCCAAATCTTAGTTTTGACATGCCTATTCGCCTATTTTTAATTTTTAAATTATTAATCTAATAACAATGAAATTTTTGGCTTATTATAAACCTTATGTCATGGTATTTTAAAAAAAATTCAAACAGCGAAAACTGATCACGGAAACCAATCAAAACATCGAGCAAAAAGCATGTTAGGCAGCTGCCTAGCGCAACGCCGCACGCCCCAGCGTGCGCGCACGCTGCTGCCCAGCTGTGCTGCCGCTGCTCTATTGCCCGCTAATCGAACTAGCTACTTCGCGAATTTCTTACGCGTTGCTCGTTCATTGGATTGATCTAATTTTTGAATATGTTTTTCGTATCATATGAGACTATTTTTAAAAATTATCAAACTCCCATTTTTAGTTTCATTAGGCAGTCCAAATAATTTGCCAAAAGTGGACGTCAATAACGATTTTCACCTTTTTCTCAACTTTACCCTCTCTCGCTAAAACAGTCACAACTTTTTCGTTTTAAAATATTTTTGAGCGATTCTTGAGCCCACGCGAAGCTAACATCTGGGACTACAACTTTCACCTGATGACTTTTTTCCAAATTCCGAACACATAAGTCCAGAAATTTCGTGTAAGGGGACTGACCTGAATCTATTTTCTAGTTTTTGACAAATTCGACACGCATCCTTTGAAATGTCATAACTCTCTCATTTCAAAACATTTTTGAGCGATTCTTTAGCCCGCACGAAGCTAACTTCTGGAACTACAACTTTTACCTACTGACTTTTTTCCAAATTCCGAACACATCAGTCCAAAAATTACGTACAAGGGGACTGCTCTGAAATTGCTGGACAGTTTTGCACGACTACTTTGAATGGTCATCACTCTTTGCTACGAAGTCGGAATTAGTCCGTTCCAGAGTCTATGGAAAGCTTATTAAGTTTAATATAACATACCAAAAGCCCAAAACTTTTTGGAACATCTAGTTAACCCCGAAATTTCTTTTTTAGGGCAGCAGCTTTTTAGTTTTTCTTTTCTTTTAATTTTGACGGAACTTCCGTCGGTAACAAGTCTCTCGAAAGTATATTAATACCGACGAAATTTCCCTCGAAAATAACTAAAGTTCCGTCGATTTTATGCTTTGTGCTGGCGAGAAATTTGGCGACAAAGAGGGTGTGCTACTTCTGTCGGATTTTCGTCGAATTTAATTAGATTAATTTCGAGGGACTTATAATCGATGGATTATTCCGTCGTAAATAACCTTATTTCGACTGATTCAAATCCGCCGAGGATAATTCCGTCGACCTTAACACTTTTTCTTGTTGTGAAATAAATATTTGAAGAATTCAAGATAAAGAGAGAGCTATGAGAATTCGTAGAATACTTTTAAATGTCTCTACTCCAAAAACCCAACACCTATGTTTATAGGCCATAGGAAAATTTTATAACCAAATAGGATTAAAAATACTAAATTGAGTATAGGTAGGAAATATAGCTTTTCTAAACCAAAACGGATACTAGGTAATACCTAAATCCAAATTTAATAAGGATCCATGTCATACCCAACAAAAAGCAATAGTGACTAAATTGAAATGCTGATCGCTATTAGCGGTCGATGTTACTAGTATTAGCGACCGAACAAATCTTGGTCATTGTTGGGTCATTTTCTTGTAGTGTCGGCATCTTCAGTTAAATGAATAAAAGTATTCTTATGGCTTTTGCTTAGTTGGCTCCACCAGTTTCTTATTGGTAAAGTTCCAGCACCCATTACGAGGAAAGTAAACATCCCCATTTCCCTCTTTCAACCTGGTGCAGACAGAACACGACCTTCAACCTGAGTGAAGTTATTACTAATTGAAACACTACAAGTACGCGACATAGGTTTAATAGAATAATTGTTGATTTTCAAAGAAACTTCATGGTCAAAAATTCAAACAATCTAGTCTCTCTAATTTCTCGCTTCAACGGAGAAGACTATGATTATTAGAGCCACAATATGAAGATATTATTGAAGTCCTTAAAACTGTGGAGCATTATTGAAAATGGTTGTGAAGAACCAGAAGTTGAAGAGGATATGTCACAAGCCCAGAAAAACAACCTAAATAATAAAAGCGAGAATGACATCAAGGTGCTCTTCCAAATTTATCAAATAATTGAAAGGCCAATCTTTAAGAGAATTTTGAAGGCAGAAAATTCATTGGAAGCTTGTGATATTTTGCAATCAGTATATAAAGGTGAAGCAAAGGTAAAAAAAAAGTACGACTCTAATCTTTGCGTTTAGAATTTGAGAAGTTACAAATACAAAAAAATAAGATTATTGCTGATTATTTTTCAAGAATTACTTCAATTGTTAACCAAATGGCAACCAATGGAGAAATTTTACAATACCAAAAACTAGTTGAGAAAATTTTTAATTCGGAGCTTACCACAAAAATTAGTGAATGTTGGTTTGCGCCAGTCTACCAAAAAAAAATTTGGATTGATGCATGAAAATGAATCAGTTGAGAAAAATTGTTCAGTCATTATTAATTGTTTATCAAGAAAATGATAATTATGTTTGGTATTTGAATAGTGGTGCCAACAAACATATGACAAGGAATAAGAATTTATTTTGTCATTCGGTGGAGTCAAATTTTGAGCAAATGAAAATTGGATTTGCTAAAGACTATACAACTAGAATTTAATTTAGAATGCAACGGGATAGTAAGACCTATACGAAGCTATGATTTGTGTAAAATATCAAGGAATTAAACAATTTGACTATATTCTCTCTAGATCTCTTATCTCCTCTCTTATTTTTCTGGAGTTAGTACAAGAGACTCGAATATATTGCTACAGTGGTTCTTCGTCTGGACTTCCTTAGCTTCCTCTTATGGTTCTTTCCCTCTCTCTCTTTTTCTTTCTCTCTCACACACAAACACATTTCCAATGTCCGTTATTACTTATATATACTAATATTCTTCAATTATCACATGACACAAGGGCAAAACAAAATCTCATGGGCAGCTTTGGCAACAACGTTGTTCATCTTCAATAATAAACTTCATGTTTGGACATTGGCCATTCACCTTCGCCATGCTTACTTTTGTGGTAAGTTGCATCGAAACATTGTACCCATTTTCGACTGATATTTCCAAATAATCCACGTACAAACCATTGTCAAAGTCGTTCAGGTCGAATGTTGCTAGAGTTGTCGGAGTTTTGCTCTTTGTTTGACATTGAAGGATCTCATCGTAATCACCGGATGTACATTTTCCTTTACCTGATTCATTGAATGTACAAGTAGTTCTGCCCCAGATATATAACCAGTTCTCGTAGGCGAAAATAGTTCAAGTTTGGTTGGGTTCGAGAGGTTTTCCTCCTCCTGGTAAGGCAGCAGCCCAAACTTTATAGTCACATTTGTTGTGAATCTCAAATTTTGAACTCGTGACAAATTTGTTAGTTGTTGCAAGATTAATTAAAAGGTATAATAATATTGAAAAAGTGTTCAAATGTTTCATTTTTGGGATTTTTGTGGGAGTTGAAGTAGGGACGGGAAGAGTGCATATATTGTTAGAATTATGGATCACACACACGCACACGATAATAGAGAATTAACACAAGAAAGATTTACGTGGTTCCTCAATTTGGGTAGTCCATGGGAGCGGCGTTCCTTTTCTTATTATGAATGATTGGGTTACATAGAGTTTTACAATAGATAGTATTTATATCCACCAATCTTATTCCAACCCTACTTCATATTATGGTCTTAATCTCTATAATATCATTTTCTAAATAGAACAGGAATTCGCCTCTCGCGAACCGGTGCGGCCCGCGCCGCCCTAAGGCTCTTCCTGGCGCGCCCCGCGCTAGACTTACAGATTTATATCCTAGCCTGGCGTGCCCCGCGCCGATCCATGTCTTACACTGGCGCGGTCCACGCCGCCCTGGCAAAAACTCTGTATTGTACCGCGGGGGGTTTTGCCCCCCCTGCAACCTTTGGTTCAACCCTGATGGGCTAGTGCATCGCTCCGCACTAGCCTTTTTCAATAGTCTCTGATTATGAGTCACAAGTCTCAACATATTGACCCTTAATGAAGGGAGGTTAATTTATTGATATGGAGTACTTAATTCTAAATAACCTCATATCTATATTACTAATATTCATGTCTCACTGAAAACTAAATGTAGAAAAAGTTAGAAACATATTATATTAAATGGGCCATTTAGTTCGAGAAACTGAATTAAATCGTTTTAGAGAAATATTTTTGTCTTTGAATATAAGTCGTTTGAGAATTTCAAGTAAGCATTAATTGCTTAGTTTTCAATATTATCTCAAGTATTAAATATAATTTTGATTCTCTCACTATTCTCTATCGAATAAATAACACTCTTTTTCTAATACAATGACAATATAAATAATTGATATTATATTTAATGCTTTATAATCATTTTTTTATTATTTGTGCACAACTCTAAAACGACTTATATTAAGAAACAAAGAGAGTACTTAAATTCATAGCTCATGATATTATGATATTATGCCCATTCCTTGATGCACATGCTACATGTAAAACTATCTAAGTATTCATTAATGAATGTCACTTTCTGGAGAGAGGAGAGAGACCAAGTTAAGTACTACTACTACCTTTATTCTATAATAACTGTCTTTTTAGAAGAAAAAATTTATTCCAATTTATTTCTCGTTTACAACTTTTTAAGAGAATAAATTATTATTTTTCCTATATCACCCCTAACTTTTCTCATTGTCCTAATAAATTTTTCTCTTATATTAATATAGTTTTTAATTTCTCATAAAGGGATAGTGATGGAATTTCTTATAAATTTTAATTCTTAAATGATAGTATTAAATGAGTTTTTTAATTCATGTACATAAAGCTAAAAAAACAGTATTATAGAATGGAGGTAGTATATCATAGGCATAATCTGAACAAAAGATTTGGGTATAAATATTTTGGACAACATTCCGAGAGGGTAGAAGCACTGCATGCAAGATAATTAAGTGTTGTTATCATGTTATGATTCAAAGACTATAAAAATTTATGAGAGTATCAATGACAATACATGACATGTGCTAGCATTTATCGGAAATTTAAATTTGTTTGAACATTTAAAAATATTCAAAGACAATTACCTGTATTTTACAAAAGGGTCATGTTTGTTATATTAATTGTTGCACAATAAAATTATATTCGAATGGGCTAATAGCATTTTAGTCGCACAAAAATTTACCCATTCTATAATTGAGCATGTTGTAATACCCGAAAAAAAAATTATTAAATAATAAATGGTTGACATTTAAAATTATATTTTAAATAGATTAATTGAACTTTGTCTTTTAATTGGGTCAAAGTAGTCATTTAATATATGTGGGCTAATAAATACTAATAAATGATGAATAACTTAATTTGGTAAAATTGGGCCTTAAAACTAATTTTTGTTTAGTTCATATGTTGGTAATATTAATCCAATTATAATTAGGAGAATTAATAAGATTTTATTAATAATTAAATAAATAGCTAGACCTAATTTACTTAAGCATTATACCCGATACGTAACTCAGAAAAAAGAGAGAAGCTAGCGGCGGCTAAAGAATAAACTTATGAAGTTATTTGCGGAAGGAACATGAGGTGACTTGAAAAACGAAAGTGATAATCAGATTTGGCTAAAAGTTGAGAATTTTTTTTTCCTTTACTGTGATGATTATTATAGTAAAAGCAATTGTTGGATCAAATTATGCAAACTACAAGGAGTAATTTTGATGCATAAAATTTTATGAATTATATTAATTTCTGGTTGGGAGTATTGATGTAGGATGGCCAATCATTGGCTGATCTTTGATAAAAGTAAAACAGCCGGAATAAACCATATTAATTGCCTTCGAATAGGTTGATATTCGCCAATCAGGGAAGGTGTAATTAATATCTAAACAGGGTGCGTGACAACCTACCCAAGCCTTAATGTTTGATTCAGGGGGAATAGATCAATGATCACCCAAGTTACAGTGTGAATAATATTAATAATAATAATAATAATTAATGAATTTAATTTAAGGTTTAAGGGTGGAAATAATTTTTACAAACATACTTATAATTATTTATTCTTTTGTTTAGTTCGGACGGCAGGAGTTTAACGAATAAAAAAATTGGAATTTATAATTGGGTATTACATTGCATAATTCAGATACGGATTCCGTACTCTTTCAGCGATACTCTTGTTAAATTGGATTTATTCGTTTTGTTCCTTATTTTGAATTTCGTTATTATTTCATATAATTGTTCCTTGTGAAATTCATATAATAGTTTTATTTTGGAGTTGATTCATTTAACTCGAATTTGTACTCTTTGAATTAAGTTATCATGGTTAGTATTTATTTTTGATAATTGTAGAGCGATACATGTTGTTACTTTCTTTTGAGACATTGAGATTATGATTTGATTTGGTTCAACATGTACATATAGAACCCTTTGTTGATATTATGTCGCATGTGTAGTGATATGGTATTTATTAGAATATACCGTAGGGTATACCTGAGCTATAACTATCTGTGTGGGTACCACAGGCATGTCCACTTGGCACGAGAGGCATGACACCTTCCGTGACGGTGTGATCAGTCCACGGCGTCTCCGTTTTGTGCTTCGGTGGGAGTTGGCCATTTGGTGTTTTGTTGTGGGAGGCGTATGGGTCGACCCTAATTTTCTGTTCTCTTCTGTTCTGCGGAGTGGCGATGTTTGTGTCAAACACGCCTTCCGATTTGCATGCATCTGGATCCGGCCGGTCCGATGTATGTTATGCCTGTGTGGCACTATTTTGACTTGCATGTGTGGCATGATTTAACTTAATTGCCTGTGTGGCAAGATATATTTCTGTGAGCTCAGTATGAAATAACACCCAGCCATTTGATTCAGCCTATTATTTCATTATGTTAGTTTTGTTCGTTTCGGTTCAGTTCAGTTCAGTTCATTAATGGAGTTAGTTATTTCAGTTCTCTATTTTGTATTCTATATTCGTACTGGGCATTTGGCTCATACTGTGTTTTTCTTCCTGCAGGTAATCGGGGGATCAAGGGCAAGTGTGATGAGAACTCCATTTGATCCAATGATTTAAATATTCTGTTTAGGCTTGATAGATTGATTTATTATGGTTGACCTTTTGATATTTATTGGATTATTCATTTGTGACTTAGAGCCTTATTAGTATTTCTTCAATTATGTTGTGTTTTGAGTAACCTCCCTTTCTATTTTGGAAAGAGGGTGTTACACATGTAATGTTCAATTTTTCCCATTTGGATCCTCAAGTGCTTACTGTTTGTTAAGTAAGTATGATAGACCCAAATTGATAATCCGGTCGCTTTTTTATCCAAAAATGAAGACATAACTCTATTTCCCAAAAAAAGTTGACCAAAATATCGGATTTGAGTAGGTATTTATAATGTAACAGTACTTGGGGGTCCATATTGGTAGGATTAATTGGCACTTTAGGTGCTCAATAATAAACGGATGAAATTTTGAGTGACTAAAGTGCTATTAACCTTATTCTTATCAATAGTAATATAAAATGATACAATACTATCAATTTTGTCATTATAATGTTATGGGCATGCGGGAGATATAGAAGCTAAAAATGATAGATAGTACTCTCTCCGTCCCTTAATATAAGTTATTTTAGAGAAATATTTTTGTCCATTAATATAAGTCGTTTTAGAATTTCAAGTAAGCATTAATTGCTTAGTTTCTAATATTATTCCAAGTATTAAATATAACTTTGGTTCTTTCATTATATTTTTTACCCAATAAATAATACTCTTTTTCCAATACAAATATAATATAGACAATTGATATTATATTTAATGCTATACAATTATTTTCTTAATACGTGTGCACAACTCTAAAACAATTTTTATTAAGGACGGAGGGAGTATTGACTTACTCAAACTGAAAATGGTAAAAAAAAACGTTGAGATGGTACCTTCAATTTTTTACCATTTTTTTAAAAAAATTAAGTGCTACTTCACAATGAATTTTGCAGTTTGGCTATAAGAGTCTTTTAGGCTTTTATGTATTGGTTCTAATTGTAACCCTATTCATATCTTTTGAATTTATCACCCTAAGTAATACAAAGAGTGACAAATCCAAAAAAAATTGATTGGATCACAAAAGTTTGCACTATGATACTTTTAAAAATAGAATATCAGAAATAACTAACACTATTTCTATAATATGTAACAATACTGTCATTTCATAAACATAAATTTTTTTATAGCACACCTTCAAGCAGTAGCTCCCAACACGATAACAACAAATATTTCACAAATTGAAGGTATCAATTCAACGTTTTGTTATTACACAAATAACTATTAGTTTAAATTATTATTATTACACAAATAACTATTCCCCCAGGTATAGTTGTTGCAGGGATATGGCTCACTATGATCAACTACACATTGTTGGGGAGAGTCATGCACGTAGTCAATGAGTTGGATTGTCCTTCTATCAAAAAACCATTCACCCACAGCATCTGCAATGGTCTGCCCATCACAATTTTAAACAATGTGGACATTAGTTTGATACATTAACAAGTGTTGTGATGATTATATATGTTCATCTACTACTGCTTAAAACAACAACTTAATCTGTTTGAAGAAAAAGTCAAAATCGGGTAATTAACTAAACAGAAATGATACTCTCCTTTCGCAAAAAATAAAACAAAATTAAACAAAAAATTATATATATATATATATATATATATATATATATTACTATCATTAAAAAATAGACTCCTTTTAATTTTACATAAAAATTTGATAAATGAAATTCTTGCTGTGAAATAGAGGAAGTTTTCAGCAGAGCAAAATATAAATTTCATGACCTTGTTGCATCAACTATATATATATATATATATATATAAATGAATGCAATTTATAGTAGGAGTTGTATCCACTTGTAGGGTTATGTAGTTGTGAGGGAAAAAGTGCAACATCAAATAAATCAATAAAAAGTTGAAAGAGTCACTAATCTTACCATGTTATCCAACATAGAATCAGGATCACCAAGCCATTTACGCTGGAACTCAGATTGACTATGTGTATGGCAGGAGTTGATAAATAATCCTCTTGTCGAGGAATTACCCAGCTTGGTCAGTGCTTGCAAATATTCTAATCTAAAATCTGAAATTAAACCCAAAACTAATTTTCAATAGCCTCTTATTTTTTATGAAAAGAGTTTAAATTCATTGTGTAATCTAAGAAAAGCAATTCTCTAAAACTCTAATAGCCTTACTCACCCAAACTCAAATGAAACAAATCAAAAAAAAAATAGAAGGATTAAATACACACATACATATACTATTAAAATTAAAACTATTGCCAAAAATTCCTCCATTGCTATTAAGAAAAGATCTGCAAATAATTTTTTTCCCTCACTATATGATAACTTTTTAAAGAAGTATGGGTGTCAAAGAATTTCAATGCAATAATTACGTTTCCATTTTTCCAGTTGAGCTGCGCATTTATCCCTTAAATCATATTTGCAAAATTTCGGGAATTCATTGGCTAACTGTATCTCTGCTACCTGTAAAAAAGATAAAATAAAAAAAATAATTATCATCAACATATAAACTTGACACAAACTTAAGCTAATAGGTTTAACTAAAGCCAGCTTAATTTGTATTTTAAGCTTTCAACTTAAAAATTTACTGGTTGATTAATTTTTTAAACCCCTACTCCCCAAGAAACAGAAAGAAAAATATAAAATGAATATATACTGACCTCAAAAGTATCATAGGCCGAGTTTAATAAAAAGATGGGAGCCTGAATATCTGGAACAACATTTGTTGGGTAGAAGCACTGCAATTAAGATAACTAAGTAATAATGTTATAATTAGTTAATTGAAGAAGAAGCCAAGGATTATTAATAACTTGAAATTATACAAAGCATAACATATAATTTTCTAAGATATGACTACCAAGCTGGCATTCATCTTTGATGTGCACGATGGGGGTAAATGCATAGTTGATTCCTGCAGCAGGTTGATGAAAAAAAATTAATTAAATAGCTCATAATTGAGAACAAGGATACAAGAAATAAGCTGTTTGTGATTTTATTTCTCCTTAATAAAATTTATCCAAAAGGGTCGGATAAATATCATGCAAAAATTAAACCTCTTAGAATAAGCTCCAATGTAAATAAAAATTACAAGGTAATAATGAAAAATTAACAATCAGACAATTCCGAGGCAATAGAGGAGTACATGAAGTTTAACGACGTTATTGAACAAATCCACAGGGTTATTACTCCCAGAAGCATTAGTCCTGTTAAACAAAAAACAAAACTTTTGTTAAATAAAAAGTTCATAGACTAAAATTAAGGTGATTGATATTGTCAAAAAAAAGTGTCGTTTAAAATATTAAATGTTGCTAGAATAATAGAAAAAAGTATCATCACTAAGTTTATATTTGATCATTTACTAGAATAATAGAAAAAAGTATCATCACTAAGTTTATATTTGATCATTTGCTAGAATAATTGAAAAAGTATTATCACTAAGTGTATATATGATCATTTTTGCTCTGACAATATTTGTATGTAGCCAAAATTAATCTTACATGAAAAATCCAGCATCTGAGAGGCATTTCACGTTAGTAGTTGGAGGGAGGAGATCTCGAAATTTATCGCAATGTAATATTGCTGCTAATCCACCTGCAGAACCCCCCGAGAGTAGTGCCTACAATACAGATTTTTAACCTTATGGAGAGGGGGGAAATGGAAAAAAAAATTAAAAATAAAAAAGAATTAAAATTAAAGAGAGCATATTACACCGGAGGCGTTATCCATTCCCAAATTTAAGAGCTCGTCTATAATAGCAAAAAAGATTCTACCACCTCGGTAGTAAACTCCATCATCCTGATGTACAAGAAATTATACATTAATAGGCTTTAGACTAATTAAAAGTAGTCCTCATATATATATATATATATATGGAAAAAATGTAAATATACAGTTGTGTAGTGCACAGTAGGCTATAACGATGGTTTTTCAGGACTATAGCGATGGTTTATCTGTCACTATAGACAGAATATCTATGGCGACAGACAAACGTCGCTATAGCCCTAAAAAACAGTCGCTATAGCCTACTGTGTAGCTACACAGCTATGTAACTACATATAGCCCTATATATATATATATATATATATATATATATATATATATATATAGTGATCCATAGTTAAAATACACAATAAAAATTAGTTCTAGTGTTAATTTTTAAGAAAAAAATCTTCCGTATGCACCAATCAAGAGCTTTTGACTTTTCGTAAGAGCCTTTACGATGAGTACGGGAACTTCTATACACACCATAGAATGAAGATTTTTTAAAAATCACCTCTTTTAAATTTGAGAATGAAATGACTAATGAACAAAAAACAACTAACTGGTTCTTGTTTATCTCCGGTGAAGGAAGATCCATCACAGTATCTTACATAAACCCTGTTCCAATTATAGAAGTCTGCAAATTAAGTGAAACAGAGTTAATTTATTATTGTGCAAAAATGAAAAGCAAGTAAAAAAATATAATATGTGATTTACAAATTTTTTAAAAAAATGATCAATCGAAGCGAATTTGAATAGAGAGTAATATAATTAAAATAAAAAAGTTCGGAGTTTAATTCTCACGTGGGTTTAACTCTAGCATGTCACTCAATATTCCACTAAATCCAGCATTTCCCATTTTTGTTGATGAGCCCAAACCACCGGAATCAGTAATTCTGTTCTTGCACTCGTCATTTGTAGGGCACCAGTATCCTCCCTAAAACCAATATTTTAGATTTAAAAATAATTACAACGTCAATAAAATTATATTTCTACATCAACCCTGGCTTGTTAACTGTGAATTAAATTTTACAAGTACCTGCAAGTGAAGCAGCCAGTGGTTGGCTCCTTCATTTTCTCCCCAATCAAGTTGGTAGGCCGGTGGACTGCCGTCTAAACACACTGTTATCAGGAAAAAAAATAAAACTGTTAGAGCATTAAGTATCATTTAAAATATTAAGCGTCACTACAACAATTATAAAAGTGTTAAGAGCAACAAGTATTACGTATTTTAAAGTGTTAAATATCACTAGAACAATCACTAAAGTGTCACTAAACGAATACTTACTCCGGTAACATCATTTTTATTAATATCAACCATTTGTGAATTGCAAATTAATGTTCAAAAAATTATAAACATCTTTGCAAACTTTTGATACTTATGTACTCTATTTCCTATATTACATGAAAAAGAATATAAAGTCGAAGAGAGACAATGTAAATTAGATACAACAAATCAGAAATCCTTTTCCGTACATTTTTCATCAAATTTAGTCTTAAGATATATAATTATATACAACAAGTCAGATCCCTCTTCAGTACATTGTTCATCCAACTTACTCTAATACATATATAGCAGCAAAAAATTATTATTAACGACAACACCAAGGACAATTGATTACGACGAATATTGTTGTACCGCTAAATATAATATTTTTGTTACTAAATGTATATTATAAAAATTAAATGAAAGGTGTAATGAAAATGATATATTCACATCATATAGTCTTATCGCTCACCTGCTCCTTTTGCAACAGCACTGTGAACCTTGGTTAGATCAGGTGCAAGTGCCATTGCTTGGAGAGCATGGGGAACCATAACTACAAAGAGTACTATCATAACTGAAACTAAAGCAAGAATGCAGCCCGCAAATGCCATTATTTTTAGAGAGACAAAAAGAAGTAGAGAGAGGGAATTAAAGCTTGGGATTGTGAACAGAAGTTGGAAGAAGGTGCAACTTATAGGAGCAATGCACAGCAATTCACAGAATTAGTTGGAAGGAGGTGCTACTTATCGCAAGTATATCACTAAAGAAATTAAACCCATTTATTGAACTTTTAGAGAGAAAATGAAAGGTTTAAAGTGTAGGCAAGGATTTTTCTTTCTTGGCTTGTGTGTTTGCTAATGAAACTTACTTGCCTATTTATAGGCCTTTTAAATGAGTTTATGAATCTAGTTGGGAGGGGAATATATTTAAATGAGTTTATGAATCTAGTTGGTGAGATGTGGAGAAAGAATAAATAACGAGAACAAGAGAAGGAACAAGAATAAGAAGAACAAAAGGATGCGAGAGAAAGGTGCGTGGGTGGGTGTGTATGTATGCGAGGAAAGTGATGCTTTTTTATAGCGAGAAACGGGGGCCTGAAAGAGAGAGAGAAACGGGGGCGTGAAAGAACAAAAGGATGTGAGAGAGAGAGAGAGAGAACAAAAGGTTGGTTCATAGCCCATTCCTTGCTGCACATGTGACGTCAATTGATAATGTGGTCTCTTAGGAGATTTCGTCTGTCCAAGCTGAATATTTATTAATGAATGTCACTTTCCGGAGAGAGGAGAGAGGAGAGAGGAGAGAGGAGAGAGACCAACTTTTCTTCTAGTATACGTTAGTATATGACTTATGGTTGGTTTTTGTGTTGATTTTTTTTTTCTTCAAGAAAATGAAAATGAGTTAATTTTGTCAACAATCTGAGGGTAGCATTGCACTTAAGATAAATAAGTACTCCCTCTGTTCCTAAATAACTTAAGTTTTAGAAGAATGGTTTTGTTCTAAAATATTTGATGTCTAACATGTGCCCTAAAGGTACATGCTAAGCACAGAGTTTAAGAGAATATTCTCTTAAACTGTATGTATATTCTCTTGATTTCTGTATTTACACCAAATTCAAGGGAATATACTCATAATTCAAGGAATGTTCTCTTGAACTGTGTGCTTAGCATGTGCCCTAAAGGCACATGTTATGAAATTTCTATTTTTATTACCTTTTTTACAATTTTGACTCACCTTAATTATTTTTCACTCTTTCTCTTTTCTAAGGTTGATGTTTCATATTCCAAGGGTATTAATTAAGGGTATATTAGAAATGTTTTAAAATATTAAATACTTTCTTAATCTGTGTGCAACATACTTAAACATTACTCCCTCCGTTTCTAAAAGATCGTCGTTTTAGAAGAAAAAATTTGTTCCAAAATGTTTGTCGTTTATAACTTTCTAGAAAAATAAATTATTTACTTTTTTATATTATCTCTATCTTCTCTCATTGTCCCAATAAATTCTCTCCCTTATATTAATAGTTTTCAATTTTCCATAGAGGGATAGTAATGAAATTTCAAATAAATTTTACTAATATTAAATAATTTTCTTAATCCATGTGTCAAAACCTTAAATGACAATCTTTTAATAACGGATGGAGTAGTTATTTAAGAACAGAGGGAGTAACATATATTGTTATCGTGCTATAATTCATCAAGAAGCAAAGAGGCTTGATGTAAATCCCCATTTCAAATAGTAATGGTTTGAAAAAAGAGCCTTGATGTAATAAATTTGCTGGTTTTGGTATTTCCATGAACTTTTCAAATCATCTCCATTGTACTAAATAAGAAAGATGTAGTTGTGAATAAATTCTTTACCAAAGATTTTTGAAACATAATGGCAGGCGAAAATAAATAAATAAACAAACTTCAATTCTATCAAGAATATGCTCGATTACCAACGTTGCAGTAATAATATTTAGCGCATTTAGAGGTCTATAAATTTATCACACAAATTTTAGTGCATCGTATTTGAACTCCAAACGCTTCATTTGTGAACTAAATAAATTGCGTCTAGAATAAACTTATTATACACAAATAAAATTCTTGAACAAACACTTTTTATGTTAATTAAACACTTAAAGAACGGGAAAAATCAACCCAAAAAACCTATATGTATACGTAGAAGAGTTGGTCTCTCTCCTCTCTCTTCAAAACTCATATATTCTTGCGATGAATAATATCTTTGAGACGCGCGAATATATGAATTACTTACCCAAAAGTTGGACCTCTACATAAATTATTCTCATTTTTAGGCATTTCACATCATTTGAAGAACGTCATAAGTATAATTTCACTTAAATTAAGGAAGTTTACTTCTAAAATTTAAAATGCTAGTTCATACAATAATTCTTAATATTATTCTTAAAATATTGTAACATAGACATGTTTTTATCAAATATTTCCCGAAAAATATAAGATGGTTAAGGGAAAACAAGTAACATATACAAATTGTTTTATTAATTTCCAAGAATATTATATCTTTTTTTGTGTGTGTATCAAATGAAGCAAAATCTTTCCCTTTCACAGTATTATTGTAATCAAGATTCTAGAACCAAACAGAAGATCTTTTGCAAAATTAAATAGCGCAAATACAACACAAATTAAAATCAAATTAAAATCTTTAAAAAATGGGTGGAAATTGATGATGCACATGCAATGTGTTTTTGAGTATGCAAATACAATGCAAATTGATGATGCACATGCAATGTGTTTCACTTAATTTGCAGACTTCTATAATTGGAACAGGGTCTATGTAAGATACTGTGATGGATCTTCCTTCACAGGAGATAAACAAGAACCAGTTAGTTGTTTTTTGTTCATTAGTCATTTCATTATCAAATTTAAAAGAGGAGATTTTTAAAAAATCTTCATTCTATAGCGAGAGACGCCGAGACGGTGGCCTGAAAGAGAGAGGTGGAGAGCGAGAGAGGAAAAGGAGTCTTAACAAGTAGTGAGGTGCTACTTATAACATATTTTTCATTGCACTGCATCATATGGCTTTATGCATACTCATAAAGACATTGCATGTGCATCATCAATTTCCACCCATTTTGTAAAGATTTTAATGTGTTGTGTTTGCATGCACTATTTAATTTTACAAAAAATCTTCTGTATGGATCTTGAATCTTGACTAAAATAATACTGTGAAAGGGAAATATTTTGCCTCATTTGATACACACACACAAAAAGAAGATATAATATTCTTGAAAATTAATAAAACATTGTATATGTTACTTGTTTTTGTTAATTTGTCAAGACTAGTATTTATTATTATGTCTTTAAGACAATTATGCCCTCTGTACGGTGCTCAGAAATGATAGCATTTGTCTCCCATGATACAATGACAACGTATACTATAGTAGCACTCCAAATAGTATACTCAACAAACCAAAATAAATGCTCTGATTCTCTCTCAAAAATAAACTCTAATTGACATATGAAATGAAGAAGACTAGAAGACTAGAATGCTTGTGAATTGAATGAATTCGAATGGCAACACCCTCTATCTAATTATAGGAGGGTAAGTGATCGACACATAATTCATATATTTTATTATTCCTAATTTTGTCCTTTTAATTATATTAGTTTATTAAATTAATATGTTTTATTTTATTTTGTAGGGTTTAATATTTATTGCAATAAAGTCAAAATCTTGGTGATTAAGCGATATTTAATGTTCTTATTCATGTAAGAAATATCCAAGAAGAATCCTGCAAGGAGAAGGAAAGAGGTGGAACAATCTTGGTGTGCAAGTCAAATCTAACAAGAGAAAGAAAAGTCTATCTAGAATATCTCTTTGAGAAGTTGATTGCCACTAGGAAGTTGAAACATACATGGAAAGGGAACAAAAGTGTCCAAGTTCAATGAATCTAAATTAGGGTTCAAATTTATTTTTCCTATAAATAGGTCTCTTGTTTAGAGAGAAAGGGGATGAGGTATTGTATTAGTTTAGGTTAAGAGTAGGAGTAGATTAAATTACTTCTTCATTGTACGCTTGTTGAGGAATCATTAATAAAGGGAGTTTTCTTATTTTATTTCTTTTTCTTTATTTTAGTCAGTTAATTTATTTTTCATGTCTAGCTAATTTTGTTATATCTAGGATGAAGATGAAATTAAATAATTATTCATGATAATATTTTTCATCTCTTCTATTATTTATACTTTTATGTTTAATTGATTTTGCCTTCATGTTTGGTTATTGAAATACCTTCGTTTTATAGTTCTTATGTAATTTTAAATTAATTAAGAGGTTTTGATAGATTATTGTTAAGATACGAGTTTTTCATAATCCATGCTTGCTCGAAGAAGTTTTGATGGGTTATAGTTAATTTTTAAATTTTCATAGTCTATACTTGTCCACGTTAATTGTAAAGTTACTAAATTAAAGGGAAGGGAGATCAAAATCATAATTAAGTTATAAAAATAGAAGAGATTAAATTATATGTTATGTTTATTATTTAATGGATTCAGATTCCTAGATTGCTTTCTCATTATTAGTTTTCATATTCTAGTTAATCAATTCTCAATCTTTATTTCTAATTCGCCTAAAATAAAATATTAAGGATATATTAAAATTAATCTAGTCTCTGTGGGTTCGACCTGTATTTGCCCGTTCTTCAATTTGACACTGTGCACTTACAGTTACATATTTTTAACACATCAAGTTTTTGGCGCCGTTGCCGAGGACTAGAATTAATTTTTTTCCCCTTAATTTTTATTTATTCAAATTAGTTTTAACTCTAATATTTTTTTAATTTTTTTTTTCAGGATTATAGAAGCGGATCTAAGGCGCGAGAAGATAAAGATTTTGTTGCTGCGCTTTCTTTGGTACTTCGTATCTTTAATTTTCTTTTAAAAAAATATATATAAAAATAGTAGTTTAGTTTTTTTTATTAATAATTTTTTTATTTGCCGCATTCATGCATTCACTCACGTAAAGCACATCTTGTTAGGTTTTTATTTTTTTTGTCAAATATAAATTGTGGTAATTGCATGAGGACCGAGATACGTCAAAATTTGTTCTTCTTTCGTAGTTCACATAGTTTTAGGACATTTTATTTGTTTATAGTTGTTTTTATTTTATTTGTGCATTTTCATCTTTAATCTAACATTAAGGGCACAACCTGTAACAAAATAAGGTGGGGATTTCATCACCCTTCCTTGGCCCACAAACAACCCAACTTGCATTTTGCATAACCTTGACCTAAGATAATCAAGTAGACGTTGGCCCCTAAGACTCTCGAGCTCAATTAGGACAAGAAACTCCAAGAAGAGGCTGAATTTTAAATTATTCAAACTACTGGTGTCTAGGCAAGTGGTTCAAAAGATAAACACCTAAAGATTGTGTGGTTATTCAATTAGTCACCGTATCTATGGAGAGACTCCCACCTTTCTTACACTTACTTGACAAGTGGTGTGATTAATTTCGAATTTTGTGGACCTTAAGGTGTAACTTGGAACAGTTAGGAGCTGTCTAGATTTTATTTAGGTTAACCGTAGAATTAGGATTTTATTTTAATTTTATTTTTTTCGTAACTTTCGTGGTTAGTTGTTTATTTGTTTTGTGATTTGTGGAAAGATGGATTCTTATTATAGTTGGAATAATAATTTTGCTTGGAATCAAGAACCTTATGAAAATTTTAATACAAATCAAGTAAATCAATTTTTTCCAACTTATGAAAATCCTTATCTAAGCTCATATCCATATTCATATTCGAATCTAGAACCTCAATATCCACAAGAATTTTCAAATGAAGAAGAGGAAAGATTCAACACCTTAGAGAAAACTATGGAAGCTTTCATGCAAAACACAAATTATGCTATATCTCGTCTAAAAATTCAAATGAGTCGATTAGCCACCATAATAAATGAACAAGAGGTGGGTGAATTTTCTAGTAACTCTGAGGTTAATTTTGAAAATCTTGATAGTTGTGAAAATGATGATGAAAATGAAAATCTTGTATTCAATTCTACACAGTTTGAGTCAAGCCAATTTACGGAGTCTAAAAATTATGAGTTTATGCCTAAAATTGATCATGCCACATTTAATGAGTCGGATAAAAAAGTATATAAGCCTAAAGCTCCATACCCTGAAAAACTTTTTCCTAAAAAATCACATAGTGATTTTTTGGACCAACCCATTAAAATAAACATGATCCAAGAGTTGTCAATGACCAAAGAGATAATTAAAAATAGACTCTTGATTGAAAAAGATCAAATTGATTTTTTCTTAAATCACCTTGACCAAAATTGGAATGAATCTGAATATTTAGATAAGATCAATGAGCTGCTGAGATCCACTACAAATAAGTCAATTAAAGTAGAATACGTATTTGAACCAATTCTTCCATCCTTTGAACATGTTAATGAAAGTTTTCTTGAGGCAAATTTTAAGCATAACTGTGATGGAAATTCTGACTATTTTTAATTTTCTAGACCTCCTGAAAATAATAAAAAGTTCACACTCACTTGTCCATTTGTATCATTCATGTATAGTTACATAATTTTTAAGATTTATAAAATTTGTAGATATGTACATTTGTTTTCCTTCTCACCATATTTTCTTACAGAACAAATGCCCCGCATACAAGGTACAATTCTTTCACATCTTTGTTCTCTTTTCTTCATTTGCATACATTGAGGACAATGCAAGATTTAGGTATGGGGGGAGTTTGTTTGTATTATTGTATTAGATTTTTTTTATAGGAAAATATAGTAAAAGAAAACAAAAAATTGGAAATTTTGTTTGACTTTTTATGAGTTGGATGAATTCTAGTAAGTGTCAGTGGAGCAAAACTCATGAGTGAGATTGAAAGATTTAGAACTCTTGAATATTTGATTAGATACTAAATCTTAGTTTGAAATATCATCTGGAATAAAATTGATTTCAAAAGTATTTTTGCACTACACATGTGCACAAATTCATAGTTGTGGGGGTATAAACTATGATTCAAGTAATTTCAAAAAAAAAAGAAAAGAAAAAAAGAAAAAAAAGTTGAAAAAGAAAAAAATAACTGCTTTAATGTCTATTGAACGAAATAACTGGGTATCCAAGTCTCGGGAAGCATCGATATTCACGCTGAAAAGTGTGATGGATAAAAACAGATTGACTAGTCCAATTTTGTGGCCTTTGTTACTCGAGTTAGTAAGCTCTTAGGGGTGTCTCTACACCTAGTGCCCTAAAACCAACTGGTTTGAGAGTCATTGATCCAACGCTCGCTACATGGGTAACTTTGAAAAGTTTAAGAAAATGAGACATTGCACAAGTCGAGAAAAAAAATTCAAAACAAAAGGAAACAGAAAGAAGAAAAAGAAAAATGAGTTTGCTTGATTTTCATGGTAAAATCCCTACTAAAAGTTACATCATATACACATGCATGCATCACATGGAATTAATTTTATGAAGGATAGTATCTAGAATGAAGATTGAATATCTTTGATAAGGTGAAAGTGTGATATTGAATTTAATCTTGCTTATGTATAATGCCCATAGATATTTAGAAGTTTTCTTTCAATTTCATGACTTGTTGAGCTCAAAAATATTTTTGAATTTTGTGGGTATATTAACTGCAAACCCTCACGAGACACAACTCGTCCACTTGGGGTAACCTTGGGGTTTAAAGGCTTGTTGCACATGCTAAGTGCAATCGTATTTCCTACGAAAATAGGGTAGTATAATTTTTATTTTATTTTATTTTTATTTTACTCGAGGACGAGCAAAAGCTAGGTATGGAGGTATTTGATAGACACATCATTCATACATTTTATTATTCTTAATTTTGTCCTTTTAATTATATTAGTTTATTAAATTAATATATTTTATTTTATTTTGTAAGGTTTAATATTTATTGCAATAAAGTCAAAATCTTGGTGATCAAGCAATATTTATTGTTCTTATTCATGTAAGAAATATCCAAGAAGAATCCTGCAAGGAGAAGAAAAGAGGTGGAACAATCTTGGTGTGCAAGTCAAATCCAACAAGAGAAAGAAAAGTCTATCTAGAAGATCTCTTTGAGAAGTTGATTGTCACTAGAAAGTTGAAACCTACATGGAAAGGGAACAAAAGTGTCCAAGTTTAATGAATCTAAATTAGGGTTCAAATTTATTTTCCCTATAAATAGGTCTCTTGTTTTAGAGAGAAAGGGGATGAGGTATTGTATTAGTTTAGGTTAAGAGTAGGAGTAGATTAAATTACTTCTTCATTGTACGCTTGTTGGGGAATCATCAATAAAGGAAGTTTTCTTATTTTATTTCTTTTTCTTTATTTTAGTTAGTTAATTTATTTTTCATGTCTAGCTAACTTTTTTATATCTAGGATGAAGATGAAATTAAATAATTATTCATGATAATATTTTTCATCTCTTCTATTATTTATACTTTTATGTTTAATTGATTTTGCCTTCATGTTTGGTTATTGAAATACCTTCGTTTTATAGTTCTTATGTAATTTTAAATTAATTAAGAGATTTTGATAGATTATTGTTAAGATATGAGTTTTTCATAATCCATGCTTGCTCGAAGAAGTTTTGATGGGTTATAGTTAATCTTTAAATTTTCATAGTCTATGCTTGTCCATGTTAATTGTAAAATTACTAAATTAAAGGGAAGGGAGATCAAAATCATAATTAAGTTATAAAAATAGAAGAGATTGAATTATATGTTATGTTTATTATTTAATAGATTCAGATTCCTAGATTGCTTTCTCATTATTAGTTTTCATATTCTAGTTAATCAATTCTCAATCTTTATTTCTAATTCGCCTAAAATAGATATTAAGGATATATTAAAATTAATCTAGTCTCTGTGGGATCGACCTGTATTTGTCCGTTCTTCAATTTGACACTGTGCACTTGCAGTTATATATTTTTAACACATCAGTAAGTGACCCATCAGAAGGGACACAACTCACTGAAAGTTGCATGTAGGCCAAAAACAACGTAGTTTTTGGCTTTAACAGAAAGGGAGCGTCTGTTCGGACCAAAAACGACGTAATTTTAGGCTTAACAGAACAAAAACGACGTAGTTTAGGCTTGGTAGAAAAGGACGCGTCCATTCAGGTAAAAAAGACGTAGTTTGCGGTGTCCGTTTAGGCAGATAGCGCTTCCCAAAACGACGCAGTATTGACACGTCCGTTCAGCAGGTAACGCTTCCCAAAACGATAAAGTTTTGATAATAAATAATATTTATCAAAACGACACAGTTTTGATAATAGAACTAAAATAAAATAAATAAATTTTAAATAAATTTTGTCAAAAAAATTATATACAATGACCCAGAGCCACGAGCCCGAGCCAGGCCGATCGACGGCGGCATGCGTGTGGGTTCGAACCAAACTTTGGCCTATCCTCTCCTTTCCACAAAAGTGGGGTGCTCCTTGGGGCCCAAACCTAAGAGCAACTTTAATGTATATAAACCCATTACTCTCTCCATCCCAAAATAATAGACGTTTAAGGGGGTGGGGTTTTCTCCCAAAATAATAGACGTTTTCCAAGTCCAAAGCTAAATTGTCCACTTCTATTCCAATACTACCCTTTCTTTGTCAAATAGAGTACTCCTTCAAATTCCGCTCCATCTCCTTCACCGCATCGTGCCTCTCCTGGACCTCAGTTCCACCACCGTCGCAGCCGATCTCTCCCGCCGGACCTCCCTCACCCTACTCGCCGTCGCCAATTACGTCAACGCATAAACGGCAAGCTCTCTCGAGGACATCGACAGCAACTTGAAGCTCTTTGTGGTACTTTGCTTTATCCTTCAGAAACAGAAGACTTGCCACCCTGGAAATTCCCAAATTTCAAATAAACATGAACGAAACCCTAGAATTTAGGGGAAGAGAAATGTAGATGAAGGGATGAGTAAGAATAAACGGTGGAGACCTCACGGTGAAGCGTCGAGGAGAGAGAGTGAAGAGAGATGTAGTAACAGGGAATGGACGGTGGGGATGGTTAAGGGATCGAGAGGCTGCAAAGTGTAAGATATCTATGGTAGGAACGAAAGGTCTCTGACAATCCGGCTTGGCTGGGTTCAGACAGAATGACAGATTAACTGTGTGAAATAAACGACAAAGACTGTTTAGAAATTGGTTGGGTTCCATTGCTGTGGCTAATGCTGCTGCTTCCATTGCTGTTTGGGGAGTTTGAGGGAGATGGGTTTTCTATTTCTCGAGGTCTTGAGCATTGATGGGGGGCAGAGAGAGAAAAAAGAGGAGGTAGGTGAAGGAGAAGTGATGGATGAGTGAAAAATAAAAAAGGGTAAAATTGTAAAATTGCACATATTCTTAATCTATGTGAAAATCTCTAGAACGTCAGATAAAAAGGTATGGAGGGAGTAATTCTTTAGTTCTTAATCGATGTGGGACTTGGCTTCCCACATGTATTTATTATCATTTATCATTTTCAATGGTGATATTTGGGAGTTAATATCTCATTCATAATTCTATAGATTTGAGCTTCCAAATACTTAATTTAATATACTCATGGAGTAGAACACATTGATATGTGAATTCACTTTAAATAATTATTAAAACCCATTTAAATTTTGACTCAAATTCTAACAGTTTTCCCTTAACAACCTTATATATTTTGGGAAATATTTGATAAAAACATGTGTGTGTGTGTTACAATTAATATTTTAAGAATAATATTAAGAATTATATATTGTATGAATTAGCACTTTAGATTTTAGAAGTAAACTTCCTTAATTTAAGTGAAATTATAATTATGACGTTCTTCAAATGATGTGACATGCCTAAAAATGCGAATAATTCATCTACGAGGTCCAACTTTTGGATAAGTAATTCATATATTCGTCACAACGATATTATTTCTCAAGAATAATATCCTTGACATGAATATATGAATTTTGGAATAGGAGAGAGACCAACTCTTCTTCTACGTATAGGTTTTTTGGGTTGATTTTTTCTCGTTCTTAAGTGTTTAATTATCATAAAAGTGTTTGTTCAAGAATTTTATTTGTGTATAATTAGTTTATTTTAAACGCAATTTATTTAGTTCACAAATGAAGTGTTTGGAATTCAAATAAAATGCACTAAAATTTGTGAGATAAATTTATAGACCTCTAAATGCACTAAACATACTGCATACATTGATAATCGAACATATCCTTGAAATGGAGATTTACGTCAATCCTCTTTGCAATGCTACCCTCAGAATGTTACTTATTTGTCTTGAAGTGCAATGCTATCCTCAGAATGTTGTCCTAGATTTTGCCTATTCTTGGCAGGCTAGTATTTATTTATATGTGAAAGTAAAGATTTATTAAATCCCTATTTTCACAAAAATAAAAGAAAAACATAAATGAATAATTATTACTAGTACTTGATAAGCATCATAGGCAGAATCTAATAAAAAGTTTGGTATAGATATTTTTGGACAACAGTCCGAGGGTAGTAATTCGAGGTAATAGTTATTACCTTATAAAATATGTTGTTCCATCAAAATAATAACCACTTCAAAAAATAAGAAGATAAAAATAATCAAACACAAAACACGAGAATTTTAGGTGGAAAACCCTCTTAAATCAAGAGGTAAAAAGCACAGGAACATTTCTGAAAAATAAAGATATCTTCATTTAAATGAACCCTTAAATTATTTCACCATAATAACATTATGCTGAAATCCCAAACAACCCATTTTAGTCTTTAATTTTCTTGATTTGGACTCCAAAGTAATTTTTGTAAGCACGATGAACTCAAATTCGTAATCCGATAGCTTTTTTATCGGGAAGTGTTAACGTGACGATACTCTTTCCGAATAAAATTTGATTAAAATATCTAATTTGGCTGTGTATGTAAGGTTTTAAGTTCAGAAAAATCTAAAGTTGATATTTATTTTATTATTTTAATAATAAAGTTTAATTTCATTTTGCATAATTAAATGTGTCATAAATTTTGACCATAATTATACATTTTATAATTTATGTATATGAATGAGTGTCATATACAAAAGACATAAATTATATGTTATGTATAATTAAAGAAATATATTATTCTTAATCTTAGATGAAAATGGACAAACTATTCTAATAGATTGTAATACACTTGATTGGATGATTTGTCTTAGTCATGTAAAGTGAAGACTTTAATCTAGTGTATTGGTGTATTTTTGAAATACATAGAACTGGATCGTTACGAAAAATTATTTGTTAAATATTGTTATTATAAATAACTTTTCAATTACTATTACTGTGCAATTACTCTAAATCCTGTGAGAATAATGAACTTGATTTTATAATGTATGTCACTTTAATATATTAAAGAGTGAGATTTTAAATACAATCAATACCTCAATATGTTGGGTGATATATGTTATGAAATTAGGAACATGTATTTTTCAAGATGGAATTCTACAATTAAATTATAATATCCCCTTGGTATAATTTATTGGTTGATCACCAGAATCTTGGCCAAGTATTTTAGTAATTCAAATTACTAAAGTATTAATTTAATTTATTAAATTAATGAGTGATCAAAAGTTTATAAATTATGTAGTCAAGGATATAAGCAGTAAACGTATTGGGTTAACAGTTTTATTCCTACACGCGTTTATGGATATTATTATAGAGAAGTATTTGGTAAGATACTAATAGTGGAATGATTTAATTAATTTTAATTCTATTAATTCGTGCAATTATAACTATTTAGTGGAATTAGTTATAATTAATATAATTCTAATAGATTAAAGAGTTAATCAGAAATTAGTATTCTATTGGAGCTAGAATTGTAGAATTCTACTTGATCGCCACTCTAGCCCTTATTAAGATATAACAAAATAGCAAGATAAAATATATTAGAAAAGTTTTCAAATTATCCTGATAAATATCAGGGAGTTGAGGACACTATATATTTTATCACTTTGCAGTATTTTGAGCCCACACTCAGAAAAACTACGTGATATCAAAATAAGGGTCATAGAGAGAAAGATCAGGAGGAAGAAAATCCATCATCAAAATAAGCAAAAATTCTCTATTGTGCTACAACTAAGTACGAGGTATGTAATATAATTTTTGATTATGCTATATTATGAGAAAGATCTTGAGATAATAATTTTTAAAAGTAAAAATTATTACTTTATTTGAAAATCGTTTCCTACAGTGTATGGGTAACTTAACAGTACATGCATGGGAGTCCATATCAGAAGTATTAGTACTATTAATCAATATTCTCAATTTCATCCTTCTAACTTTATGGGCTCTCAGAAGATACCCTCGATCTAGGCTACATTTACTTGCAACAAAAAAAAGAGCTAGGATATGACTAGTTGTAGTAATTTATTATCATTTCAAATTATTTTATTTAATGGTTAGTATGTTATTTAATCACTCAACTATTTTTGATCATTTCTAAGATCATTTGATTATATCTTAAAAATGTGTTATATTATACCACTAATCCACTTAGAATTATAATGTCATCAAATAACATTAAAAATGATAAAACATAATCCATAGAAAAATTAAATAATGAACTATATAATCACAGGATAAAATAGTCTGAAGCAGTTATAAATTAGTACAACTAGTCCTACAACAGCCATTATTATTGCAAACAAACATTTTATTTTTGCAAACGCCAAAATGATTTTATTTCTGAAAACATCTATAATTCAAAAGATTTAGATTATAGATGAAAATTACATAAAAGCTTGAAACAATCGGACTGATTGTTAAGTACAATATGAAAAAAGAAACTCCACTTTTTAAGAATTAAGTAGCTAACTTTTAACCCCATGAGCAATATTGCATTTCAAATAGCACTGCACACAAAAAATCTCCCTTGCATTGAAAGATCTATCCGCAGCGCAACAAGATCACTTTCTCCTTTAAAGGTATCAGAATATCCATGGGAAGAAGATTTTTAATAAGCAAGAGCAGGAGCAGGAGCAGAATTCAAAACAATCATATACAAGTTCAAAAGCAGCTTTAACACAAAGTACTTCAGCCCTGTCATCTTCTTCTCTAAAAGCTGCAGGCTACAAGAAATGGAGATTCAGCCCTGTCATCTTCTTAAATCAGACGATCACTAATACAGCATAATCATAAGTTGCACAACCATGCAGTGAAGCAACCTAAACCACCCTTCAACTTGAGATTTTGTCCAAAAACTCTCACATAATTCCCTAAATCCCTCATAATGCATGCAGTCAATTATCAGCAGTTATAAAAAGTTTTTTCTTAAATGAAACAGACTCATACACTCACCAGCCAAGGATTAACAAGCCACACATCCATTTCTGAAGACATTACTTTCCCACAAACAAATATAGCCTTAGGGTATACAAGTTTATACCTTAGTTTCATAAAATGATTATATCTTGATAATGGGAGTTAACTCGGATAGTACTTGAAAAATAATTAAAAAAAATTCTGTGGGCTCGATTGACCCCACAAGTTCTATGTGGCTTTGCTACTGTGCATAATGACAGGTACTGTAATTAAATAAAGGAATTTCTTAACATGTGTCCTAAGGGCACATGCTAAACACACAGTTTAAGGGAATATTCTCTTGAATTGTGTGTATATTCCCTTGAAATTGATGCATATGCAAAAATCAAGAGAATATGCACACAATTCTAGAGAATATTCTCTTGAATTGTGTGCTTAGCATGTGCCCTTAGGGCACATGTTAAGAAGACCCTTAAATAAAAGGTTGCTAAAGTTTATGCTTTTAGAGTACTCGGGTTTCCCTCAATATAAGTCATTTTAGAGAAATATTTTTATCTTTTAATATTTGTTGTTTGAGAATTTCAAGTAAACATTAATTGCTTAACTTTCAATATTACTCCAAGTATTAAATACTCCCTCTGTCCCATAATAAGTGATATTTTAGATTATTTCATTTGTCCCAAATTATTTGATGTTTTAAAAAATCTAGGAGCATTAATTACAATATTTTCAAAATTACCCCTCATCACTCTTACTTTAATACCCAAATGCTTTTAACTCTCTCTCTTTCTCCTTATTAACACAAAGGGTATTATAGACAAATGATATTATATTTAATGTTATACAATCATTTTCTTAATGATTGTGCCCAACTCTAAAACATCGCTTATTATGGGACGGAGGTAATATAACTTTGGTTCTCTCACTATTTTCAGTCCAATTAATAACATTCTCTTTTTCTAATACAAGGACAATATAGACAATTGATATTATATTTAATGTTATACAATTATTTTTTTAATATTATACACAACTCTAAAACGATTTATGTTAGTAATACAACCATTCCTTGCTGCACATGTGACATATAGAACCTGAATATTCGTTGATGAATGTCACTTTCTATATTATGGTTGGTTTTTGTGTTGATTTTTTGGAACTTAAACACAATGCATTAATCTACCTTGAAGTGCAATCCTAACCTCAAAGGTTGTCCTAGTTCCAATCTTCTTTTTATATTCTGCCTATGATTCTTGGCAGGGTAATATTTATTTGTTTATTTATTTATTAATGGAAGTAAAGATATTTTAAATCTCTATTCTCACAAAGAGAAAAGAAAAATTACATGAATAATTATGTACATGATAAGTATTATAGGCAAAATATGAACAAAACATACATGAATAATTATTACCTGAAGTATCATGGGCAGAAAAACATACATGAATAATTATTACCTGATAAGTATCACATTAAGTTCATAGTTTTATATATAGATTAATAAATTTAAGTACTACTCTCTCCGTTCCTTAATATAAGTCTTTTTAGAGAAATATTTTTGTTCCTTAATAAATGTTGGGGCCCAAATATTTGAAGACCCAAGACCCGAGTTGGGCTAGGCCTCGGTTAAGGCTATGGTTGGGCCATGGGGGTCCGGTTTGTCCATGTTGGGGGACACTCCTAATTATATGGAGATTCTATTTATGGGAGGAAGAATCATGCATTGATTGGACTTCTTATATCTTGGGAGATTTGGTATTATCCTATTATGAAAAGGATACACGGGGGAACTCTAATCCTATGTGGAAGTGGATTCAAGCAGGGATGTGAGAACCTATAAATATATGGCTTGACCCTCATAAGGTACACAACACTTTATTATTCCAGCAATAGAGTAATTTATCCCTCCATTGTTAAACCTTGTCAGCCTGTACTTACTCTCACACCGGAGCTATCCCCCGGCAGCCCAAGCCGTCAAGCTTTGGTGTTTACCCGTTTTGTGCAGGATTGAACGCGCTTGGTGATTGGAGCGCGTGGACGAATCTTGGCATTAACAATAAATTTAAGTACTACAACATAATCACCAAGTTTATCGTTTTGTGGAGACTAATTTAATACCCGACTTTATATCGCCTTAAATTTTGTACTGCTGTTCTTTACGTGGATTGACAAGATTATTACTTAAATTCATAGATCATGATATTATGATATTATGGCCATTCCTTGATGCACATGTGACATGTAAAACTATTAAAAGTTATGTTTTATAACTTAAAACATTTTTTATAACCTTTAAATCATTTTTAAATGATTTTTAAAACATTAAAACTATTTTTATATAATTTATTTAATACAATTATTAAATAAATTTATTATCATAATATTAATCTATACCTTCATTTGATTACTATTTAATATTAATTAAATAGTAATTAATTAATTATATTTAGTTATTATTTAACTAATAAATAATAGCTAATTAGATCTATTCATTATTTAATGGTAATTAGATAATGAATAATCAAATTATTATTTGTCTTTAATTATTATTTAATAATAATTAATTAATTACGTACTATGTGTCATTAATTATTATTTAATATTAATTAAATAATAATTAATTAATTACTTATCCTTGAATAATAGATAATCAATTCACTTCATAATTCTTTAATTATTCTTTCTTATTAATTTGGGAATAATTAATTATTATTTGCTCTTATTTATTATTTAATATTAATTCAATAATAAACAATTATTTTATAAATTCTTATATCAATGTAAGTAAGTAATTACATTATTATTACCTAATCTTACTTAAATATTCTTTAATTATTATTTAATATTAATTAAATATTAATCAATTGTTTAATTCTATTTATTATTTAATCTTAATTAAATAATAAATAGTTAGTTTATTAACACTAACTCTACTTAATTATTACTTAATATCACTTAAATAATAATTAAATAATTAATTATATTTAATTTTGTATGTAATTAATTTGCTAACCATTTAATGGCTTTAAATAATTATTTTTAATAGTTAATCACTTCCACTTATTTACGATTATGCCATTATCGCCCACAATTTTCCAGATTTGGCGTCCTTTATGGAAACGCTTGTAAAATGAAATATACAACTCGGAATTAAGTTCCTTTGGAGGCGTTGGATTCGTATTTTCTTAAACTATAATTTTCATTTATTAAATACCAAATTTAGACCTGTATTGGTCACTGAAAACAGGTCGGAAGTGGACTGATCTACACAGTACTTCCAACAGTTTTTCATAGCTTGAGTAGTTTGGGATAACTTCCCTAATTTTCTCATTTTAAAACCTTTTTGAGTGATTCCAAAAGGATTTTATCCCTAACACATATATCTAGCATCACAAGAAAACAAATCTCAAATAACACTTATAGATTTCAAGATTATCATGCTTTAGCACACTAGAAAACTAGAAAAAATTCATAATAATCATTCTAGCTTCATTTCTTCCAAACTTTTCACACCAAATCATGCAAATCTATCATAATCACATACTAAACTCATGATCTAGTATATTAACATGATTTTAAACATTTACCATATGATCCCCAAAGATCTAGTATCAAAATAACTATAGCATATATGAATAAGGTTTTTCTTAACCATTTTGGTACAACACTTGATTTTTTTACTTTGGATCTAACTTTTGCTTTCAAAAATACTTTGATTCACATGTAATACACTAATATTCATGTAGATCATAAGTTTTTAAAGATCTAACATAAAACTTCTTGTTCCAACAAAATTTAACAAAATAAAGTGAACTAGAGTTAGAAAATTTCTAGAAAACTTTCCTAGTTTTGCTTGCTATTCTTCTTGATCTTCCAAGTAGCTTAGATAAATAGGAAGTATGAAGATCTATGACTCCCTTAACCTTCCTTGAAGCTGCCGAAATTAGTCTCTCTCCTCTCTCTCTCTCTTTTTGTTTTCCTTTTTGCTAGAAAGAAGCTTGGAAACTTATAAAGTAAAATGAGAAAAAGTGAAGTCACTAGATTTTTGTTTACTAATGCTTGTAAGTATTCTTTGTATGTTTAATTGCCCACATGCTTGCTTGCACCAATAAACAAATGTGTTGTATTAGTTTGCCATGTGACACTTGTGAGAGTTGGTAGAGATTTGGTAGATTATATCCACAAACTTGGACAAGCTAGCAAACTAAAATTTTTCTACCCCTTTTTACCCTTGAGCTGGCCGTAAATTACAAGCTCCGTCTCCTCTATTTTTGATTTCTTTTATTTTCCAAATAATGCTTTAATAAATGACCATAATGCCCTTCTTCAAGTGGGCTAGGTTTGGGCCACTCATTTTATTCTTTTGGGCTTCTAAATTTTATTTTATCCTAATTAGTTACTTAGGGTTTCTTTCCATTCAATTTGGAATTTAAATGATTGTTCATGTATATCTAATTTTATAACTCAATAAATTGAGATAATAAAATAAATTTCTTCCTTACTTCTCAAAATTTCTATCATTCTCATTTAATTTCTTTACATTGCTAAAAATTCAAATCAAACCACATAGGTTCCTTAAAAATTTTAATTGATCCTCTATTTCCAATCTAGGCTTTATTCTTTAACCTTTTATTTAATTATTTAAAATATTGTAAATTTTCAGGTTGTCATATCAAATTTTTCTCGAAAATTATAAGGTTGTTAAGGGAAAACAAGTTAGATATACAAGTTGTTTTTATTAATTTTCAATAATATTATATCTTCTTTAATTTTTTTGTGTATCAAATGAGGCAAAATCTTTCCCTTTCACAGTATTATTTTAATCAAGATTCAAGAACCAGATAGAAGCTTCTTTGTAAAATTAAATAGTGCAAAAAAAACACAAATTATGTTATATATTGCACCTTATTTTATACTTTTGTGATTTATTATATGTCCTATTTAAGTTTGATAACTCATCTGTGGACATAATTTAAGTAAGTATAAAAGGTGTAACTTAATGTATTATACGTGGAGAATAAGAGAGAATTTTATTTAATTTGTGTAGAAATCATTTGATTAGTGTCTATAGTGAGACATTTAATAAGGTGCAAATTTGTTTGATAAAACTATTATTTCTCGTCTCATTTAATAAAAAGACTACTTGACACTTTATAAGTACAAGTGTATAGTCTTATTTTATTTTGGAACAAGAGATATTCTTGTGAGACTTTTGAAACTCTATTTAATTATAATTTTTTTACTAATATGTAACTTACATCATTAATAGTTACATCATTAGTAGTAATAAGTATAATTAAAATAGAAATAAATAATAGTTTAATGGTGAAACTATTATAGATATATGTATATATGTATCTATATGTGTAGATATAGATATACCAGATATATGTATATCTACTCTTCTTACATGAAAATCTCTCATTCTTTTAGCTATTCTTCTTACAAACAAATAACTACTACAAAGAAGTGTTCATGTGGAACAAATGTGAATTGCTATCACAAATTTGTTCAGTTTTGAGGCTTGACATATATCCTGGACGTATATCGTCTGCAACCCATAGCAAACTGATCGTGGTGGGGGCGATAAAGACCTTAAGGACAGGGATCACCCGTGTCACGTCTTCTACAACAATCTTGACTCTACAAAGCTACGGTTCTAATAAATTAAAATCTTTAAAAAATGGGTGGAAATTGATGATGCACATGCAATGTGTTTATGAGTATGCATAAAGCCATATGATGCAGTGTAATGAAACAAATGTTATAATTACTTAAGTAGAACCTTGCTCCTATATATAGCACCTCACTAGTTAATTGTTAAAACTCTCTTTCTCTCTCAGGCCCCCGTTTCTCGCTATAAAGAAGCATCACTTTCCTCGCATACATACATACATACACACACACCCACCCACCCACCCACACACCTCTCTCTCTCATCCTTTTGTTCTTCTTATTCTTGTTCCTCCTACTGTTCTTGTTATTTATTTTTTCTCCTTCACTTCTCACCTACAACACTTGTTCTTATAAGTAGCACCTAACCTTTCAACTTCTGTTCACAATCTCAAGCCTTAATTCTCTCTCTACCTCTTTTCGTTTCTCTCTAAAAATAATGGCATTTGTGGGCAGCATTATAGCTTTAGTTTTAGTTATCATAGTACTCTTTGTAGTAGTTATAGTTTCCCAAAGTATACAGAGAGAGAGAGTCTGAAATTCCTAAAAGAAAGTTCTACCTCAACAATGGGTGAGGGCTCCTAATAAATAGAAAAGAAAAGAAAAATATAAGATAAGTGAGAAACAGGTGGCGTGTTCTGAGTAGTGGAGTCAATCGTCCTTGTCTATCCTTATCTTCAAAGGGACAGTTGTGCGGCAGCTGATGAGAGTGGAAGACAGTCGGTGTCATCTACTGATAATGGAGAGTGAGTGGAGGATAGTTGGTTGTCCTTTACTGATAATGCGGGTGTCTTCCACTGATAATGGAGAGTGAGTGGAGGACAGCTGGTTGTCCTTTACTGATAATGCGGGACAGGTAGCATCAAGTTTTACCCTTTCCCTTTCCCTTTTTATCCTGCTCCATCTTTTCTGAAATCACTGTAGTGAGGGAATCCCAGAAATCCCCTATAGTTGGATCTGGTTCAGGTTCCTGGCTTTCTCCAGCTAGGACACTGAATTCATTATCATCATGATCAGATCCTTCACTACTAGCTGTTTTCATTGAGATATCATCATGTACAAAAGACTGTAGGAATTGATTTTTTATATAATCCATAGCCTTTATAATCAATTATTTTTCTGTTAGATCTGAAATTTTTTGTTTTAAATCTGTTTGTTTATTGATTGTGCTGGAAGAATTTTTGGAATTGAGTCAAGGCAAGCTTGGGTGTGAGTTTTGATTGCTTTGACTAATTCTGGTAGAGTGGGGTTAAGTCCTTTATCCCACCATCTGGTAAAGAATACCCTTTTTAGACAGGGAATCTTATTCTGATAGTCACACTTTAAATCCCATTTCCATATCCAAGGGATTTGAAAACGGATAATAAAATGGATAAAATTTTTTGTCATGGATAAATCTTTGTTTACTGGTATGTGAGAATAAGCAACCTGCCAATCTTTGAATACTATTTGGACGGGTTCTGGTAGGGTTTCCATAGTAATACAAAATTTATCCCACCAAACGAAAAACCAATTTGGGATTTCATTTTTGAGAACATCTGGACAGATACGGATGAACCAAGAATGGTTATGGACAGGGTTCTAGTAGTAAAAAATATAGGTAAAGGAATCAATATAATCCCAATAACTATATTTTGTTTCTGAATGTCGTTGGCCGGGTTAGGCGTTAGACTGTTCCCCCTCATAAATCATTGACAGACGTGCTTATATTGTATCTTGACCCCCTCACTTAGTATCAGAGCCATTTTAGTTTATTGTCATATTTATGAATATATTTCTTTTAAATTATGCATATACGATCACAATACACCATGACTGACCTTTCGTCTACATCTGTTACAACCGTAGCTAATACCGTAGCTTCGACTTCAGAAGCAACTGAATTAATTGCTTATCAGGATGATAAGGAAGCCCTAGATAGATAGACTATTCCTAAAGTCAAACCAAAAATGATTTATAAAATTGCAACTTTTGATTTTACAGTAAAAGAATTATTAAAACATTTGAACACGTTGTTCCTTTACAAAATAATGATGAAATTGTATATTTATTGCATATTGAAGATCTGTATCCTTTTATGAAAAAATATAAATATGTTCATATAGGACTTGTTCAAATTGCTTTTAAACCTTTGACTTTACTTGGTCAAAATACCAGTATCCAATGTACTCTAAGAGATGGAAGATGCCTTAATTGGAAAGCATCTCTAATGGGTGGTATTGAGACTAGTTTAGCTCATGGACCCGTTTACTTTAATATCTATCTGAATCTTAGTATTTCTTTAATAGACAGTAATTTGTCTAAAGTTTTAGAAATGAGAATCATATCTCATGGATATGAGTATCTACCAGGATCCCCACCATTTGCTATTTTATTCAGAATAAATCTTAAAGTTTTAACTGTTGGGAATTAAGTCAACGCAAACCACACAATAAAATAAAGAGAAATAAAAACAACACAAGATTTAATGTGAAAAACCCTTAAAGGGAAAAACCACAGGTCAAACTCTGAATATCCACTATATCAAAATAATGGGCTTATAATAATCATCCCAAGTTTTACGCCCTAAAACTTGAGGTTTCACAATACCGCGACACAACTTTTTGGACGGACTAAAAGTTGCAAAACCCTCCCACCCACAATACAACTTTTTTGCATGGGATATAAAAGCTGCAAAAAAAACCATCTCCCTCACACAAACACAAAACCCACTCACACCCTCTCTCAACTCTTAGAATGCTACATAACTTTTGATTGTGCTACACTTCCACAACTCAACATAATACTCTATTTATAGAGTACCCCACATATCTCCCTTCCTATTCAAAATAGGACACTTCTAAATTAAAATTCCTACTACAAATTAATTTCTTTCTAAAATAACACTCCTATTAAAAACAAGATTTCTTCCTTTCCGTATTAGCAAATTCTTTTCTGAATAGGATTCGAGGAATAACCCAACAATCTCTCCCTCGACTCGAATCCCCGAATACTTCAACTGTATATCTGAATAGGATTCGAGGAGTTTCCCAACAATTCCTCCCTCGACTTGAATCCGCAAACACTTCAACTTCATCACTTTCATCGTTGTTGTAGTCGTCACCATAATCCACACCCGCGCTATCCGCATCATCCGCATTATTCGCATTGTCTGCATTACTCTCGTTATTCGCAATATATGTATTATCTGCGTCATCCGCAACATCCGCATCTTTCATATCATCTGCAACATCCGCATCTTCCGTATCATCTGTATCATTCATATCATCTGCATGATCTACCCTACCACAATAATCTTTATCTTCATCAACATTATCATTACCATCATCATTGTCTTTATCTTCATCAGCATCTTCATGATCTTCATCTAGCGACTGCAATAGTGATTCTCCATAACTGCAAAATCTCTTATTCATCAACATCACGATGAACACCAACTCCTTTAATCTTCACTCTATTTGTAACACCAATGCGACTAATTCCCCTTCTACCTTGGATTCAACCAACCTAGCTCTTCATAACACTTGTTGGGAATTAAGTCACGCAAAATAAACAATAAAATAAAGAGAGATAAAACAACACAAGATTTAATGTGGAAAATCCTTAAAGGGAAAAACCACAGGCCAAACTCCGAATCTACACTATATCAAAATAATGGGTTTACAATAATCATCCCAAGTTTTACGCCCTAAAACTTGAGGTTTCACAATACCGCGACACAACTTTTTGGACGGACTAAAAGCTGCAAAACCCTCTCACCCACAATACAACTTTTTTGCACGGAATATAAAAGCTGCAAAAAACCCTCTCCCTCACACAAACACAAAACCCACTCACACCCTCTCTCAACTCTTAGAATGCTATATGACTTTTGATTGTGGTACACTTCAACAACTAAACATAATACTCTATTTATAGAGTACCATACATATCTTCTCTTCCTATTCAAAATAGGACACTTCTAAAATAAAATTCCTACTAAAAATTGATTTCTTTCTAAAATAATACTCCAATTACAAATAGGAGTTTTTCCTTTCCATATTAGCAATTCTTTTCATAATAGGATTCGAGGAGTAACCCAACAATCTCTCTCTCGACTCGAATCCCCGAATACTTCAACTTTATATCTGAATAGGATTCGAAGAGTTTCCCAATAATTTCTCCCACGACTCGAATTCGCAAACACTTCAACTTCATCACTTTCACCGTTGTTGTAGTCGTCACCATAATCCACACTCGCGCTATCGGCATTATCCGCATTATTCGCAATGTCTGCATTACTCTCGCCATCCGCAATATATGTATCATCTGCATCATCCGCAACATCCGCATATTTCATATCATCTGCAACATCCGTATCTTCTATATCATCTGCATCATCCGCAACATACGCATCTTTCATATCATCTGCAACATCCGCATCTTCCGTATCATCTGCATCATTCATATCATCCGCATAATCTACACTACTACAATAATCTTTATCTTCATCATCATTATCATTACCATCGTCATTGCCTTTATCTTCATCAGCATCTTCATGATCTTCATCTAGCGACTGCAACGGTGATTTTACATAAGCGCAAAATCTCTTATTCATCAACATTACGATGAACACCAACTGCTTCAATCATTTATTCTCTTTATTTGTCACATCAATGCGACTAATTCCCCTTCTACCTTGGATTCAACCAACCTAGCTCTTGATACCACTTGTTGGGAATTAAGTCAACGCAAACCACACAATAAAATAAAGAGTAATAAAAACAACACAAGATTTAATGTAAAAAATCCTTAAAGGGAAAAACCACACTCCAAACTCCGAATATCCACTATATCAAAATAATGGGCTTACAATAATCATCCCAAGTTTTACGCCCTAAAACTTGAGGTTTCAAAATACCGCAACACAACTTTTTGGACGGACTAAAAGCTACAAAACCCTCCCACCCACAATACAACTTTTTTGCACTGAATATAAAAGCTGCAAAAAACCCTTTCCCTCACACAAACACAAAACCCACTCACACCCTCTCTCAACTCTTAGAATGTTACATGACTTTTGATTGTGCTACACTTCAACAACTCAACATAATACTCTATTTATAGAGTACCCCACATATCTCTTCTTCCTATTCAAAATAGGACACTTCTAAATTAAAATTCCTACTACAAATTGATTTCTTTCTAAAATAACACTCCTATTAAAAATAGGATTTCTTCCTTTCTGTATTAGCAAATTCTTTTCTGAATAGGATTCAAGAAGTAACCCAACAATCTCTCCCTCGACTCGAATCCCCGAATACTTCAACTTTATATCTGAATAGGATTCGAGGAGTTTCCCAACAATAACTACTTTAAAACCGTATATAAGAAAACATAGTCAACAAAGTCATACTGTCCTAATTGATTCTAACCTCTTTAGCAGTCAAGTTGTTATTCCTACGATGATTCCTTGGGAAGAAATAACTTTTCTGAAACAATGACAAATCACTAATGTTGTTCCTACCAGACCTTTGATTAGACAATCTATAGAGGATGTTATTCAAACTAGTGATGGAAATGTCTATCTTAGTTTTCAGAAACTTTTACTCCATAATAAATCTACTAGAAATATTCCTTATAATATTGATTTTCCAGAATCTACTAGGCATTCTGTGTCAGAACCTATAGAATCAATCTATCAGGGTTCTACTAGATTATCTAGTAATGAATTAGTTAAGATTGAAAATCCAGAAGATCTGTGACAACCCGGAAATTTGAACAATTTATTAAAATCTTAAAAGATTGAATTAAGGTTAAATAATAAACCTAGACAGAAAATAAGTGTATGAATTTGGCATTTTTGAAGGTTTTTTAAGGATTTTAAAAAAAAATTGTGAAGAATTATTCAAGATTAAGTGTATAAGTGTATATGTTTTATGTATATAGTCATATATGTGTACAGTATGTGGTTAAGGGTCAAGGGTTGATTAGATAAATTATACCAATGACCAATCCTAGAGATATATTAAGAACATCAATGTACAGTTAGAAACCCTAACGATTTATTAGGAAACCCTAATTTCTAATTTAGAAAGCTAAATTTTCTATTTAAAACCCTAATTAGAAAATTCTAGAAATTAAATTGTAAAACCTAAGGGTTAAAACCTAAGGGTAAGATAAGATTACAAGTATGCCATTAAATTTGTGAGCTAAAAGACTAAAATACCCTTTTTGTATTCTTTAATAAGAAAGTGTTCAAATCTTTCCAAAATATTTGGTGGTTCACCAACTAGATATCTTCCATGTGTACAATATCTCCAAGATCAGATTTTTTATGCCACCTTGCAAGATTTGTATACATTGAATCAAGATTAAACTTAAAAGTAAAGTAAAGTAACTTCACTTTACTTTTCAAACCTATCCAAGACTTTCTCTCTCTATATTTTCGAAATCTTGAGAGAGAGTGAGACCAAAAATTAAGACTATATCATATCTTAACAATCCAAGAACAGCAACAAAGGATCAGAAATCAAAAATCAAAGCATAAAGGTATAAAACCCTAGCTTTATAAATTCTTTAAGATTCATGTTATATGTTATGATTTGTTGTTTAAAGTTGTGTTATGTGATGTTATATAGTGATCTGGGTTGTTATATCTTAGATCCATAGCATCTAGAGGCACGAAAAACAAGTTTTTCAAAACTGATCATGAACCCTAAAAAGTTGTCTGACAGCCATATGTTAGGGCCCATAGATCTGTTTGTGTTAGGTGTTAGGTGTGTTTTATGTTATAGATCTGTTCTATGCCATGTGGACTATGATCTGGAACTGGAATCAGGGTCAGATCATGTCTAGATCTTGAGTTATAAGTGGTCAAAATCAGTTGACCGAGCATGGAAACTGGATTTCAGGGCAACCCAGAAACCCAGAAATCTCTGACAGTATTTTCAAGGCCTTAGATCTTACTGTGTTTAAGTTGTTATGCCATGTTGTTGTAATATATTTGTAGACTGACATGTAGGCTACATATTCATGCCTCTAGAATCCCCAGATCATACACTGAATCAAAGTTATAAGAGGTCAAAGTAGGGTTGACGGACTGCCTATGAAGATTTCTGGAAAACCCAGAAACCTTCAAGAGCAACTTTTCTGACAAGGTTTGACCAGCCCTGATCGTTCATGTGTGTTGTTGTTAGACAGATCTGACGATATGTTATTGTACCCTAGCATGTATACTATAAGTGTGAACCTTTAGATCACACAAAGTAGACCTAGAACTCAAGTTACAAGGATCTAAAAGTAGCAACATGAACTGTTCTTCATTTTCTGGAAAACCCAGAAATGAAGAACAGCTCTGACAACATATTTAAGAGCAGATATATCTCTGATATGTTGTTGTATGACCATGAAATCAGTTTGTGTGTGTAGTGTGACATTAATACTACATGTATAACACAATAGCAAACCCAAAAACTTGATAACCAAAGATCTAGGACTGGTCAAACTACCTACCCTGCACACTGCGTATGAAGATATGGGTTTGGCCAAGAACACCTATAGCGACGGTTCTGTCGCTATAGGCACTCTTTAGCGACAGTTTAATTCTAAAATTAATTATTTTATTTAATAAATAGAGAAAAATAGTTTTAAATTATTAAAAAATTCATAATAAATTCCTAAAAATTATATTAAAGCCTAAAAATGGGTTTTTAATAATTTTGAATATATTTCAATAATATTTAATATTTTTGAAATATTAATGGTATTTAATTTATTTAATTATAATATTAAATAAATTAGTTAAAAATAATTTTAATACTTGAAAAATCATTTAAAAATATATTATGGTATAAGAAAAATATTTTAAGTTATTTTTAATGACTTTTAATATGTTGTGATGAATTTAATTAATAAGTTAATATTGAAAGTGATTGATTTAGTTAATAATTATATTAAATAAATTATAAAAAAAATAGAATTAATGTTTTAAAAATCATATAAAAATGATTTAAAGGTTATAAAAAATATTTTAAGTTATAAAATATAACTTTTGATATTTTGTCATGAAAAATATTAATATTTTAATATTAATGACAGTTATTTAATAATGGTTTTAATTATTTTAAAATCATTTAAATGTGATATTAAAGTATTAAAAATACTTTGAGATATTATAAATAAGTTATAATATTATGTAGAGTATTTCATTAATATTTGATATTAAATAAATATTAATGATAATGGAATTATGTGGCATTTAAATCATATAAATATGATATTAATGATTGAAAAATCATGATAAATGATAATAATTATTCAAAAAATTATTACAGGACTTTGAAAATTATTTTGAATGATAAATAAATTATCTAAGATAATTGTGAGCCAGTTTAAGTAGAGTCTTAAGGAAAATAGGCTCGATAATTGTCCGACTAGGCCGTCGAGATGTAGAATTGTACCGGACTCAACTCAGACTGAAATAGTTTGACTTGATGCCGAGTCTTAAGTGTTTTATAGACAGATAGGGATACATGTTTATGTGTTTAGGTTATTTTATAATTGTGATGATATTATTCTAATTTGGATATCCATATTATTTATATATTAGGTCTTCAGATAAAGCTAAATATATTGCGTAGCAGTAGTCAGTGAAAAAGGCAAGTATTCTAACCCTTGCATTTACTTTATGCAATGTATCTAAGTAAGCAAGTTTCTAAATCTTACTCTTTATTGAGCAAATATTCTAGAATTTTTCATATCGGGACAGGCTCTCTAAATTTTTGAACTGTCTGTCTCATTATTTATGAATAATATAAGGTGATATAACCTTTTTATTCCAATCAGCTTCAAAAAGAATAATTACGATACCATCAAGTAGATCCTTCTTTTCTTACTTGAAAAAGTTTACATTGCAAGTTTCTTATACTCACTTATTGTGCAAGTTCTCTACCTCGACCTCGACTGGATATTATAAAATATGTTTGTGGTTAATCATTGTTGATTATACCATGTCTATGAATTATTGAATCGCACTCTATGCATATTGCATGTGTTCATCAGGTATGTAAGGCTGATCACCTTCATTACCATCTGGTTCAGTTGATTTATTCATGTTCATTGTTCGTTCAGCTATGAAAATTTGTTCATGCTATTTCATAATGATTATATTATTGAAAGTCAGCCAGCTTATCGTACATTCTTTTCAATCATGATATATTTTTTTTTGTACTTAAACTTGCTGGGCAAACTTGTTGCTCACCCTTGCTATATCATGATAAACATTGCAGATTTAAACGAATACTTCAGATACAGGCGAAGGCGTATGACATTTTACGTTGTATATGATATTGAATACAGGTATTAAGTTAAGGTTACAGACCTTGGGATTATGTTGTAAAAGTTATTGTATAAACAATTTATGTTTATATCTTCCGCAATAGTTATAGAAATGTTGTATCGTAACGTACCAGGTCCGAGGTTCTGGGGACCCGGATTTGGGGGCGTCACAGTTGGTATCAGAGCTGTAGGTTATAAACCTTAGGTAGGGTTACCTTAGGCTAATAACCGCAGTGATAAGGATAAGGACTAACTCAATTAGAGTTAGTGCGTCAATAAGATTCAAAGACAAATCTCGGCGAGTTATAAAAGATCCAGAGTTACCTAACTCTGATAATAAGATAAACAGTAGTAATGAATAGATAGTCTAAAAGACTAAAAGTATAAAGGGAAGGAAGATCGTAAAACAAAACGATCATAACATAGAAAACAATCGTAATAGAATACGATTATAATATCATATTACAACGTGATCTGATGAGGTCATAAGAGAACAGATGATCAATCTATTGATTGAAATCCTTATAGCATAATTGCTGTATGACATTTGTACTATGGAATTGTACTATGAAAACTCAGGAAAGAGTTGTAGAATTGTAAATACGGATTAAATAAAATTCGTATTGAGCAAAGAGGAAGCTAGGATTATGTGGGATTTCAGTTGAGGACTCATGTGATAGCTGAGTTGTACAAACCTTTGTATGGGCGGGGGTTTTGTGCTTGGTCTAACGACTACTTAGTTTATCATATTGATAATCATTGAAATATCGGTGTCGCGCTATTCGCTATATGTATGATGAGAAGGTGATTCTTTTCTCATGTGTATAACGAATAGGTAGAGAATATAAGATTAGGTGCGATTTCTTTAAACTCATACGTATGGTAAGTTCGTGACTCATAATCGTATGGTGGAACCCCTCAACGAATTGACGACTTTGGTCTGACTAGGATAAGTTCCTAAACCCATATGATTGTGGTAAGTTCCTGAACTCATAACGTGTGGTATGTTTGATGAACTATACGGGGGTATAGGAAAATTGTGAATGAAGGATTGAGGATAATAGAAATAGATAGAATTATTAAGCAACTGATCATTAGAAAAATTGATGTTGATGGTGGAAGCATAGGTATTCCAAATCCTCTAGTTGTGCTAGACTTCAAATTTTTGACATCAAGCTAAATTCGCACTGATGTGCCTTTTTGAAATAAAATGAATTTTTGTTATCTTCAAAATATGGTGACAAGGGTGTGGAGATGGACTTCGAGCCATTATCACATCGTTACCTGTTGCGGTATGATAACACCAAAAATGATTTTTTCTATGGCTTTGCACTTTTTAAAGAAAAGTCTACGCTAATTGTTTCGGCTAGACAAAGATTATTTAAAATATCAAAACGTATTTTTTTTTTATCATTAATGCATCATGAAACCTAGTGCAAAGATGATCAAAACGATGGAGTTATTAATACAGTCGTACCTAGTGTTGGATGTGATCTAAAGATCGTCCGCCCACTATGGTATATTATTTTATGACAAAGTCGCAAAAATGACGGAATCTTCAACGGACTGTAAATACAGTGCGGTATAATGACGTCATAAAATAATTTTCAAAAATTTTAAAGAATATTCAAGTGCCAATTAAATTTGGCCAGACACATGTTTTGATTAATATTAGAATGATTGGTCTATGTCTAAAGCTATTTGATTCAGCTAGACAATGTTTATGAAAATTCAAGTATCTCTTTGAGAACTTATCCCGAACCATATTGTTTTGATTCGGACTCCAGGCTGAGTATGAACATCCCTAAATTGGGAAATATTTTTGTGCCAAATGGTAGTGATGATGAACGCGAATGTCGTTCCAGCATGTAGCATCTGATCAGTGCAGGGCATATAGGCTGATCACCCAATGTGTCCATAAGTCCAGAGCGGTTTGCAGATGAATTTCTGTTTAAACCTTTTCGAAATTGAAAAATGAAAGTTCATGGCCACTTAGCATTATTTGAAAAGTTTTTAACTCCTTGGGGAGAAGTCTGGGTAGAATGTGATAATTAAATAGTTCCTCATAGAAGGAAGGCATATGTATTCATGAAATCAGATAAAGATTAAGTTGAAAACCTAGTTTTAGTGAATGAAGGAAGTAGGGATTTGTAGGCTGTAATTTCGGGGACGAAATTCTTAGAAGAAGGGGTGAATGTGACAACCTGAAAATTTGAACAATTTATTAAAATCTTAAAAGATTGAATTAAGGTTAAATAATAAACCTAGATAGAAAATAAGTGTATGAATATGGCATTTTTGAAGGATTTTGAAGGATTTTAAAAAAAAATTGTGAAGAATTATTCAGGATTAAGTGTATAAGTGTATATGTTTTGTGTATATGGTCATATATGTGTACAGTATGTGGTTAACGGTCAAGGGTTGATTAGATAAATTATATCAATGACCAATCCTAGAGATATATTAAGAACATCAATGTACAGTTAGAAACCCTAACGATTTATTAGGAAACCCTAATACAATTAGGAAACCCTAATTTCTAATTTAGAAAGCTAAATTTTCTATTTAAAACCCTAATTAGAAAATTCTAGAAATTAAATTGTAAAACCTAAGGGTTAAAACCTAAGGGTTAGATAAGATTACAAGTATGCCATTAAATTTATGAGCTAAAAGACTAAAATACCCTTTTTGTATTCTTTAATAAGAAAGTGTGCAAATCTTTCCAAAATATTTGGTGGTTCACCAACTAGATATCTTCCATGTGTACAATATCTCCAAGATCAGATTTTTTATGCCACCTTGCAAGATTTGTATACATTGAATCAAGATTAAACTTAAAAGTAAAGTAAAGTAACTTCACTTTACTTTTCAAACCTATCCAAGACTTTCTCTCTCTATATTTTAGAAATCTTGAGAGAGAGTGAGACCAAAAGTTAAGACTATATCATATCTTAACAATCCAAGAATAGCAACAAAGGATCAGAAATCAAAAATCAAAGCATAAAGGTATAAAACCCTAGCTTTATAAAATTTTTAAGATTCATGTTATATGTTATGATTTGTTGTTTAAAGTTGTGTTATGTGATGTTATATAGTGATCTGGGTTGTTATATCTTAGATCCATAACATCTAGAGGCACGAAAAACAAGTTTTTCAAAATTGATCATGTACCTTAAAAAGTTGTCTGACAGCCATATGTTAGGGCCCATAGATCTGTCTATGTTAGGTGTTAGGTGTGTTTTATGTTATAGATCTGTTCTATGCCATGTGGACTATGATCTGGAACTGGAATCAGGGTCAGATCATGTCTAGATCTTGAGTTATAAGTGGTCAAAATCAGTTGACCGAGCATGGAAACTGGATTTCAGGGCAACCCAGAAACCCAGAAATCTCTGACAGTATTTTCAAGGCCTTAGATCTTACTGTGTTTAAGTTGTTATGCCATGTTGTTGTAATATATTTGTAGACTGACATGTAAGCTACATATTCATGCCTCTAGAATCCCCAGATCATACACTGAATCAAAGTTATAAGAGGTCAAAGTAGGGTTGACCGACTGCCTATGAAGATTTCTGGAAAACCCAGAAACCTTCAAGAGCAACTTTTCTGACAAGGTTTGACCAGCCCTGATAGTTCATGTGTGTTGTTGTTAGACATATCTGACGATATGTTATTGTACCCTAGCATGTATACTATAAGTGTGAACCTTTAGATCACACAAAGTAGACCTAGAACTCAAGTTACAAGGATCTAAAAGTAGCAACATGAACTGTTCTTCATTTTCTGGAAAACCCAGAAATGAAGAACAGCTCTGACAACATATTTGAGAGCAGATATATCTCTGATATGTTGTTGTATGACCATGAAATCAGTTTGTGTGTGTAGTATGACATTAATACTACATGTATAACACATTAGCAAACCCAAAAACTTGATAACCAAAGATCTAGGACTGGTCAAACTACCTACCCTGCACACTGCGTATGAAGATATGGGTTTGGCCAAGAACACCTATAGCGACGGTTCTGTCGCTATAGGCACTCTTTAGCGACAGTTTAATTCTAAAATTAATTATTTTATTTAATAAATAGAGAAAAATAGTTTTAAATTATTAAAAAATTCATAATAAATTCCTAAAAATTATATTAAAGCCTAAAAATGGGTTTTTAATAATTTTGAATATATTTCAATAATATTTAATATTTTTGGAATATTAATGGTATTTAATTTATTTAATTATAATATTAAATAAATTAGTTAAAAATAATTTTAATACTTGAAAAATCATTTAAAAATATATTATGGTATAAGAAAAATATTTTAAGTTATTTTTAATGACTTTTAATATGTTGTGATGAATTTAATTAATAAGTTAATATTGAAAGTGATTGATTTAGTTAATAATTATATTAAATAAATTATAAAAAAAATAGAATTAATGTTTTAAAAATCATATAAAAATGATTTAAAGGTTATAAAAAATATTTTAAGTTATAAAATATAACTTTTGATATTTTGTCATGAAAAATATTAATATTTTAATATTAATGACAGTTATTTAATAATGGTTTTAATTATTTTAAAATCATTTAAATGTGATATTAAAGTATTAAAAATACTTTGAGATATTATAAATAAGTTATAATATTATGTAGAGTATTTCATTAATATTTGATATTAAATAAATATTAATGATAATGGAATTATGTGGCATTTAAATCATATAAATATGATATTAATGATTGAAAAATCATGATAAATGATAATAATTATTCAAAAAATTATTACAGGACTTTGAAAATTATTTTGAATGATAAATAAATTATCTAAGATAATTGTGAGCCAGTTTAAGTAGAGTCTTAAGGAAAATAGGCTCGATAATTGTCCGACTAGGCCGTCGAGATGTAGAATTGTACCGGACTCAACTCAGACTGAAATAGTTTGACTTGATGCCGAGTCTTAAGTGTTTTATAGACAGATAGGGATACATGTTTATGTGTTTAGGTTATTTTATAATTGTGATGATATTATTCTAATTTGGATATCCATATTATTTATATATTAGGTCTTCAGATAAAGCTAAATATATTGCGTAGCAGTAGTCAGTGAAAAAGGCAAGTATTCTAACCCTTGCATTTACTTTATGCAATGTATCTAAGTAAGCAAGTTTCTAAATCTTACTCTTTATTGAGCAAATATTCTAGAATTTTTCATATCGGGACAGGCTCTCTAAATTTTTGAACTGTCTGTCTCATTATTTATGAATAATATAAGGTGATATAACCTTTTTATTCCAATCAGCTTCAAAAAGAATAATTACGATACCATCAAGTAGATCCTTCTTTTCTTACTTGAAAAAGTTTACATTGCAAGTTTCTTATACTCACTTATTGTGCAAGTTCTCTACCTCGACCTCGACTGGATATTATAAAATATGTTTGTGGTTAATCATTGTTGATTATACCATGTCTATGAATTATTGAATCGCACTCTATGCATATTGCATGTGTTCATCAGGTATGTAAGGCTGATCACCTTCATTACCATCTGGTTCAGTTGATTTATTCATGTTCATTGTTCGTTCAGCTATGAAAATTTGTTCATGCTATTTCATAATGATTATATTATTGAAAGTCAGCCAGCTTATCGTACATTCTTTTCAATCATGATATATTTTTTTTTGTACTTAAACTTGCTGGGCAAACTTGTTGCTCACCCTTGCTATATCATGATAAACATTGCAGATTTAAACGAATACTTCAGATACAGGCGAAGGCGTATGACATTTTACGTTGTATATGATATTGAATACAGGTATTAAGTTAAGGTTACAGACCTTGGGATTATGTTGTAAAAGTTATTGTATAAACAATTTATGTTTATATCTTCCGCAATAGTTATAGAAATGTTGTATCGTAACGTACCAGGTCCGAGGTTCTGGGGACCCGGATTTGGGGGCGTCACAGTTGGTATCAGAGCTGTAGGTTATAAACCTTAGGTAGGGTTACCTTAGGCTAATAACCGCAGTGATAAGGATAAGGACTAACTCAATTAGAGTTAGTGCGTCAATAAGATTCAAAGACGAATCTCGACGAGTTATAAAAGATCCAGAGTTACCTAACTCTGATAATAAGATGAACAGTAGTAATGAATAGATAGTCTAAAAGACTAAAAGTATAAAGGGAAGGAAGATCGTAAAACAAAACGATCATAACATAGAAAACAATCGTAATAGAATACGATTATAATATCATATTACAACGTGATCTGATGAGGTCATAAGAGAACAGATGATCAATCTATTGATTGAAAACCTTATAGCATAATTGCTGTACGACATTTGTACTATGGAATTGTACTATGAAAACTCAGGAAAGAGTTGTAGAATTGTAAATACGGATTAAATAAAATTTGTATTGAGCAAAGAGGAAGCTAGGATTATGTGGGATTTCAGTTGAGGACTCATGTGATAGCTGAGTTGTACAAACCTTTGTATGGGCGGGGGTTTTGTGCTTGGTCTAACGACTACTTAGTTTATCATATTGATAATCATTGAAATATCGGTGTCGCGCTATTCGCTATATGTATGATGAGAAGGTGATTCTTTTCTCATGTGTATAACGAATAGGTAGAGAATATAAGATTAGGTGCGAGTTCTTTAAACTCATACGTATGGTAAGTTCGTGACTCATAATTGTATGGTGGAACCCCTCAGCGAATGGACGACTTTGTTCTGACTAGGATAAGTTCCTAAACCCATATGATTGTGGTAAGTTCCTGAACTCATAACGTGTGGTATGTTTGATGAACTATACGGGGGTATAGGAAAATTGTGAATGAAGGATTGAGGATAATAGAAATAAATAGAATTATTAAGCAACTGATCATTAGAAAATTTGATGTTGATGTTGGAAGCATAGGTATTCCAAATCTTCTAGCTGTGCTAGACTTCAAATTTTTGACATCAAGCTAAATTCGCACTGATGTGCCTTTTTGAAATAAAATAAATTTTTGTTATCTTCAAAATATGGTGACAAGGGTGTGGAGATGGACTTCGAGTCATTATCACATCGTTACCTGTTGCGGTATGATAACACCAAAAATAATTTTTTCAATGGCTTTGCACTTTTTAAAGAAAAGTCTACGCTAATTGTTTCGGCTAGACAAAGATTATTTAAAATATCAAAACGTATTTTTTTTTATCATTAATGCATCATGAAACCTGGTGCAAAGATGATAAAAACGATGGAGTTATTAATACAGTCGTACCTAGTGTTGGATGTGATCTAAAGATCGTCCGCCCACTATGGTATATTATTTTATGACAAAGTCGTAAAAATGACGGAATCTTCAACGGACTGTAAATACAGTGCGGTATAATGACGTCATAAAATAATTTTCAAAAATTTTAAAGAATATTCAAGTGCCAATTAAATTTGGCCAGACACATGTTTTGATTGATATTAGAATGATTGGTCTATGTCTAAAGCTATTTGATTCAACTAGACAATATTTATGAAAATTCAAGTATCTCTTTGAGAACTTATCCCGAACCATATTGTTTTGATTCGGACTCCAGGCTGAGTATGAACATCCCTAAATTGGGAAATATTTTTGTGCCAAATGGTAGTGATGATGAACGCGAATGTCGTTCCAGCATGTAGCATCTGATCAATGCAGGGCATACGGGCTGATCACCCAATGTGTCCATAAGTCCAGAGCGGTTTGCAGATGAATTTCTGTTTAAACCTTTTCGAAATTGAAAAATGAAAGTTCATGGCCACTTAGCATTATTTGAAAAGTTTTTAACTACTTGGGGAGAAGTCTGGGTAGAATGTGATAAATAAATAGTTCCTCATAGAAGGAAGGCATATGTATTCATGAAATCAGATAAAGATTAAGTTGAAAACCTAGTTTTAGTGAATGAAGGAAGTAGGGATTTGTAGGCTGTAATTTCGGGGACGAAATTTTTAGAAGAAGGGGTGAATGTGACAACCCAGAAATTTGAACAATTTATTAAAATCTTAAAAGATTGAATTAAGGTTAAATAATAAACCTAGACAGAAAATAAGTGTATGAATTTGGCATTTTTGAAGGATTTTTAAGGATTTAAAAAAAAATTGTGAAGAATTATTCAGTATTAAGTGTATAAGTGTATATGTTTTGTGTATATGGTCATATATGTGTACAGTATGTGGTTAAGGGTCAAGGGTTGATTAGATAAATTATATCAATGACCAATCCTAGAGATATATTAAGAACATCAATGTACAGTTAGAAACCCTAACGATTTATTAGGAAACCCTAATACAATTAGGAAACCCTAATTTCTAATTTAGAAAGCTAAATTTTCTATTTAAAACCCTAATTAGAAAATTCTAGAAATTAAATTGTAAAACCTAAGGGTTAAAACCTAAGGGTTAGATAAGATTACAAGTATGCCATTAAATTTGTGAGCTAAAAGACTAAAATACCCTTTTTGTATTCTTTAATAAGAAAGTGTGCAAATCTTTCCAAAATATTTGGTGGTTCACCAACTAGATATCTTCCATGTGTACAATATCTCCAAGATCAGATTTTTTATGCCACCTTGCAAGATTTGTATACATTGAATCAAGATTAAACTTAAAAGTAAAGTAAAGTAACTTCACTTTACTTTTCAAACCTATCCAAGACTTTCTCTCTCTATATTTTCGAAATCTTGAGAGAGAGTGAGACCAAAAGTTAAGACTATATCATATCTTAACAATCCAAGAACAGCAACAAAGGATCAGAAATCAAAAATCAAAGCATAAAGGTATAAAACCCTAGCTTTATAAAATCTTTAAGATTCATGTTATATGTTATGATTTGTTGTTTAAAGTTGTGTTATGTGATGTTATATAGTGATCTGGGTTGTTATATCTTAGATCCATAACATCTAGAGGCACGAAAAACAAGTTTTTCAAAACTGATCATGAACCCTAAAAAATTGCCTGACAGCAATATGTCAGGGCCCATAGAACTGTCTGTGTTAGGTGTTAGGTGTGTTTTATGTTATAGATCTGTTCTATGCCATGTGGACTATGATCTGGAACTGGAATCAGGGTCAGATCATGTCTAGATCTTGAGTTATAAGTGGTCAAAGTCAGTTGACCGACCATGGAAACTGGATTTCAGGGCAACCCAGAAACCCAGAAATCTCTGACAGTATTTTCAAGGCCTTAGATCTTACTGTGTTTAAGTTGTTATGCCATGTTGTTGTAATATATTTGTAGACTGACATGTAGGCTACATATTCATGCCTCTAGAATCCCTAGATCATACACTGAATCAAAGTTATAAGAGGTCAAAGTAGGGTTGACCGACTGCCTATGAAGATTTCTGGAAAACCCAGAAACCTTCAAGAGCAACTTTTCTGACAAGGTTTGACCAGCCCTGATCGTTCATGTGTGTTGTTGTTAGACAGATCTGACGATATGTTATTGTACCCTGACATGTATACTATAAGTGTGAACCTTTAGATCACACAAAGTAGACCTATAACTCAAGTTACAAGGATCTAAAAGTAGCAACATGAACTGTTCTTCATTTTCTGGAAAACCCAGAAATGAAGAACAGTTCTGACAACATATTTGAGAGCAGATATATCTCTGATATGTTGTTGTATGACCATGAAATCAGTTTGTGTGTGTAGTATGACATTAATACTACATGTATAACACATTAGCAAACCCAAAAACTTGATAACCAAATATCTAGGACTGGTCAAACTACCTACCCTGCACACTGCGTATGAAGATATGGGTTTGGCCAAGAACACCTATAGCGACGGTTCTGTCGCTATAGGCACTCTTTAGCTACAGTTTAATTCTAAAATTAATTATTTTATTTAATAAATAGAGAAAAATAGTTTTAAATTATTAAAAAATTCATAATAAATTCCTAAAAATTATATTAAAGCCTAAAAATGGGTTTTTAATAATTTTGAATATATTTCAATAATATTTAATATTTTTGGAATATTAATGGTATTTAATTTATTTAATTATAATATTAAATAAATTAGTTAAAAATAATTTTAATACTTGAAAAATCATTTAAAAATATATTATGGTATAAGAAAAATATTTTAAGTTATTTTTAATGACTTTTAATATTTTGTGATGAATTTAATTAATAAGTTAATATTGAAAGTGATTGATTTATTTAATAATTATATTAAATAAATTATGAAAAAAATAGAATTAATGTTTTAAAAATCATTTAAAAATGATTTAAAGGTTATAAAAAATATTTTAAGTTATAAAATATAACTTTTGATATTTTGTCATGAAAAACACTAATATTTTAATATTAATGGCAGTTATTTAATAATGGTTTTAATTATTTTAAAATCATTTAAATGTGATATTAAAGTATTAAAAATACTTTGAGATATTATAAATAAGTTATAATATTATGTAGAGTATTTCATTAATATTTGATATTAAATAAATATTAATGATAATGGAATTATGTGGCATTTAAATCATATAAATATGATATTAATGATTGAAAAATCATGATAAATGATAATAATTATTCAAAAAATTATTACAAGACTTTGAAAATTATTTTGACAGATAAATAAATTATCTAAGATAATTGTGAGCCAGTTTATGTAGAGTCTTAAGGAAAATAGGCTCGATAATTGTCCGACTAAGCCGTCGGGATGTAGAATTGTACCGGACTCAACTCAGACTGAAATAGTTTGACTTGATGCCGAGTCTTAAGTGTTTTATAGACAGATAAGGATACATGCTTATGTGTTTAGGTTATTTTATAATTGTGATGATATTATTCTAATTTGGATATCCATATTATTTATATATTAGATCTTCAGATAAAGCTAAATATATTGCGTAGCAGTAGTCAGTGAAAAAGGCAAGTATTCTAACCCTTGCATTTACTTTATGCAATGTATCTAAGTAAGCAAGTTTCTAAATCTTACTCTTTATTGAGCAAATATTCTAGAATTTTTCATTTCGGGACAGGCTCTCAAAATTTTTGAACTATCTGTCTCATTATTTACGAATAATACAAGTGATATAACCTTTTTATTCCAATCAGCTTCAAAAAGAATAATTACGATACCATCAAGTAGATCCTTCTTTTCTTACTTGAAAAAGTTTACATTGCAAGTTTCTTATACTCACTTATTGTGCAAGTTCTCTAACTCGACCTCGAGTGGATATTATAAAATATGCTTGTGGTTAATCATTGTTGATTATACCACGTCTATGAATTTTTGAATCGCACTCTGTGCATATTGCATGTGTTCATCAGGTATCACTACTAGAAAATCAAGCATGCGTGATGGATCCTAGTGACGATTTTCAAAAACAATCACGGTAGACAATATTTTTAATGATGGATTATTTGAGTCATCACAAAAAATAGTATATATATGATAACTCTGGTGATGGTTACTTTTGCCATCGTGACTATATATATGTGACGACTTTTTCAATCACCAAATATTGTCATAAATAATTTTTAGTTTTTGTGATGGCATGCAACCATCACCTATATATTTCTTCTTAAAAATATTTGGTGACGACCAAGACCATCATGAAAAAAACCCACATGTGATGGACCTTTATGACGACATTTAAAGTAATCTCAAAAAATGGTATTATATGATGGACTTTTTCAACAATCACAAAATAATAATATAGATGACGGTTCCTAGTAATGACTAATTTTGCCATCACTATAAACTATTTGTGACGGTCAAGTCAATCACTAAAAAACAAGCATATATGACCAACAAATATATTAGGTGATGTAATTTACTAGTAATCACAAAATACTAGTATATATGATGGCTCTTACTGATGTCTAGTTGTGTCATCCCTATAGAATATTTGTGACAACCATTACAATCACTGAATTTTTCGCATAAATTATTTTTTTAAGGGAGGTGGGTACAATTGATAAAAATTTGAACGAACGCATTAATATATTTGTTTTGCCATTTATCGAAGGAGTTCTTTTTCAATTATATTTTCTTGATTGTATTTGAACCATCACACAATATTTTATCTAAAGAAAAATATTAAAACTTAATACAATCACTCATATTTTTCTTTATCGGGACTGAACAAGTTTTATCCAATATTTCTATCATCCGCATCCACTATATTTAATATCATTATGAGTACTATTCACTACAAGAAATTAAGAATGTAGCGAAGAAAATTTGTGAATGAATTTATTCATTCATATGATGAGTTTTATAGCGAAGGAACAGTGAAGAAAAAAAATATAGTGACAATATAGTTATTAGCGAAAGAAACATTTTTCACAATTTATATATTTTTTTCTCGCAAAATTGAGGTGATAGAAGTATTTTTGTTGCCAATTTATGATGAAAACTTGCGAGCAAAAAATCTATTAGTGAAGAAATTATTACTCACTATATATTATTGTTCAGAAGTTTTTTGCGAGAGTTAAAATTGGTCGTTGTTTTGTTCTAAATATTTTTTTTATATTTAATTGTGGTGAATAAAAATTGTAATATAAATACATTAAATTTTTTACAGTCGTAAATTTACTTTTAGTAACACTTTTTAAGTAATTTACAATATTAACTATTTCTTAAATCAAAGTAAATAAATTTATAATAATTTAAACTTTAAAATTTCATACATTGACCATGAAAAAAATTATGTAAAAACAGATAAGACTCTTTTGTGGAATAGACCACAAATGCTAAAAAATTACTCATCTATTCTGTAAAAAGAGTTAAGTTTGAGTTTATTCTTAGTTAATTTATGGTATCCTACAACTCTCAAATTGTAATGTAATTAATTTTTTAAAATAGAATTTTATTCTTAATAATATTTTTTAAATAATTTATAATATTAAATGTTTTATTAATTAAATTATTAAGTTACAATAATTCAAATTTTAAAATATTATAAATTGACAATAAAAAATTGTAATAATTAAGACTTTTTTGTGGAACAGATCACAAATGAGTTAAATTATTACTTTTTTGTTCTACAAAAGAGTTATATTTTAGTTTGTTATTAATTAATTTATGACATCTTAAAATTAAAATTTAAATCTATTTAAGTATTTGAAAAATAAATTTAGTTACAATATTAGTTTTTTAAAAGAATTTATAATATTAATTGTTTCAATAAGTTTAAATCAAAGCCTTTTTTTTTGGAAAAGAGGCCCTAATTTAGTTTGGAGTTGTGTACTTGGTCTGGAAAAGAGTTAGAAACATAGACCAATTTAGGTTTCTCCTCTACAGCTTAAGCCAAAATGTATATACTGGTGTTTCAATCAGGGAGGTGTGGGCTAGGTTTGTTCATTACCTATAATTTACGCGAGACGAATGAAAATCTTAGCGCCATAAAACAATTGTGGGTTGTGTGCTGATCTCCCTCTTCTCTTCATTCTCAGGTGACCGACACTTTCGAAGGTCCATAAACAATTTGGTATGTGTATGTTTTTTTGTGTACCAATTTCTTCTCACAAGTTTTCTGTACCAATTTCTTCCCACAAGTTTTCTTGCTCCAGACCATTCTCAACCAAACACCATCGTTCTCTAATTCTCGGTCGTTAATTTTTGATCCTAATCAACTGCTCCGGTGAGAATGTCACATTTATCCTAAAATATTCGTTCCATTTGTTTAACAAGTATGATTTCAAATCAATTTGATGTTTATTTACATTATTTTTGCCATATGCTAGGTTTCAGATAATAGAATTACAAAAAATTGAGTCTCTCATTTGAGATAGAGGAAGAATCTTTAATATATTAACTTCCTTGTTTTTATAGTTAAATGTTTTGGCTTGTTTTTTCACTAGCTGAGAAACAAATTACCACATTGTTAATGGAGGATTGCAATTTAGAAAAGCGGATTATAGACTTAGAGAATTAAAGTGTTGTGTATCCTGTTAATGTTTTAATGGAATTGAATTGCATGCAACTTTAATACAGTAATGAAAATTGGGATAAAGTTGGTTACTTGGTACTGGTTTTGTTGAAGTTGTTCTGTTTTATACATTATGGTATGTTATGGTATGTTTGGCATCGGGGTTTCGTTTACTCAATCAGATACTGTAAGATCCCAAATTTTATGAATAAGATTTAATTTTCTTTATATATTATTTTGAAATAGTAAGGTGTTGATTTGATAAATGTGATAAGTTATGGGTGAAATGTGCAAAGTTTACAAAGTAAGCAAGTGGTTATAAAATATTTATTGTGTCGGGGAATATTCGTTTGGTCGAGGAATATTCTTTTTGTCGGAGAATATTCGTACGACAGCGCAGTCATTGGTGGACCCCACAATGAAATGAATGTCGGATATAGAAAGCGACAGAAATAACCTTTTTATATTATAATGGCAAAACTGTTACCGTTAGTACTGTTGAAATACCCGGTGGTTAAAATACAGTAATACGCGGTGTTGCACGGTAGCACACGGTATTGCACAGTATTTTGAGTTATTGATTCTTACGTAGGAATGAACTTACTCAATTATTGTTACAGTAATTACTGTTCAATATTTTATATTATTGATTCAATAATTGTATAATATTTTATTGATTCAATAATTGTCATTGCACATTATTTCAAATTATCAAATCAATAATTCATATTATTTGAATAATATTATTAGATAGCATTATTAGCAATGTCTAAGGAAGTTCTGTCTAGGAAAGGGGTTGATTAATTGCGCGCTAGTAAGGAAAAATCCTTATCAGAAGGCCCCCTCTTTCCTGGGAACGACCTGGTTGTCAATGTTGTAGTTCTGTAATATTATTTGTGAATAATTAATTTTTGATATATATGATAAGAAAATATTTATTCAATGTGGATTTAGACGGAGGAATTTTTAACATGTGATATTTGTTAAAAGTTGGTATTTTATTTTGTCTGATAAAATAATTCATTCAAATATATTATTATAATATTACATTATAGTATTATGATGTGATTATATAATAGTATGATTTTTATAATTTGAATGGTATCATTATTATAGTAAATTCATGGTATAAAAGCCTAAACGAGGTGGAAGAGTGCAAATTGAATTTGAACTCTTATGATGCAAACAATGATGTCATCGGAGCGATGATGCAAGCAATGATGTCATCGGAGCGATGATGCAAGCAATGATGTCATCGGAGCGATGAGGTAAGCAAGGATGTCATCGGAGCGATGATGCAAACGATGATGTCATAAATTATGGCGAAAAAACTATTTTACCCTTACTCTGCCGAGCCTATAAATAGAAGCTCATTTCTTCATTATTTATTACCAATTCATTAAATTTATAGAGAGAGAAAGTATAGAGAGAGTAAGAGAGAAAGAAGATGAGTATTCTGATATTACGCTAGTGCAGTCTCCAAATTTTAAGGTAAGGGGTATTATTTCTTTCGTATTCATGAAGAGAGTTATTTTTTTAAATACTCGTAAGGGTTGTTATTCCATTCCTTATTATTCTGTTGGGATAATCTGTTTGAGCGGACTACCGCCAGACGGGTGAATCTTCGTATTCAGTTGTTATTAAATTGTGAAAATAATCTGCCTGAGCGGACTACCGCCAGACGGGTGAAAATCCAATTGAAATTTCGTATATTGTTTCATTTCAGATTCTTAACTCTAAATTTACTACGGTAAGTATTGCTTCTATAATTCCTGAAATGATCAGATATTACTTGAGTTTTGCGCTTCATCTAATATTATTTCACTGGAATATTGGTCTGAACTTTCTTGTGAATTTTTTTATCTTTTCATGTCGAGTTACTATTCACGAGTTACTATTCATGAGTTACTATTCACGAGTTACTATTCACGGGGTACTATTCACGGTAAAAAAAATATTTTTTTTTCTTCTTCTTCCAAATCATTTTTGATTGTATCCAAGTTTTGAACTTCATTCTTGAATTTTGCTCCACAATTGATTATTACGGAGTATTATTGAACTTGGATAAACTAAATTACGAATCCCGAATCCTTGTCCTTTATATCACTGGATTCGTTCTTTATATTGTATTTCATCATCCTCTGTCCTAAATGGTGATATAACTGAATATCTTTGGCCTGTAGTGCAAAGATGAATGATTACCTGATGAATATCTTTAGCCCGTAGTGCAAAGATGGACAGGTGTTGAGGTGAACATGACCAACTGATGATACAAATGAATATCTTTGGCCCATAGTGCAAAGATGGATATTTGATTCGAGATGTATATTGATTGATGTTACAGGGATAAAATATTGATGATGGACTTTTAAATCAAAGAAGATAGTAGACATCATTCTCTACTTAACTCTTCTAATGAATTATTATTTCCGCTGCGAATATTGATCTAAAACTTGTTGTCTATAATATTTTATCCGATTTATTGAAGGCTAACGATAATTTACTTTTCATTATCTTAGTCATAATATTCTTTACTGGGCTAGTTGAGCTCACCCTTTTCTTCCATTGTTCTCTTCAGGAAATGAGAATGTCGCGGGTACTAGTCGGGGAATGGAGTGATGGTCCGAGTTAGAGCAGTAGTAGTCCTCGCTATTTTTGCGAAATAGTGGGATAATAATTGTAATAAATAAAGAATGAATTTGAATATTAATATTTCCTATTATATACGATTTGTATTGACACTCACAGTTGTGTGGTCGTATTTTACACGACCGTGTGATATAAAGTTTGTATTTGAATTTTATTGAGTGTATTTGGCAACTCAAAATGGGTGGAGTATTGAACCTATTTTGGGGGCGTCACAGTTGGTATCAGAGCTTAGGGATATGATCTCTGGCGGAGATCTGGGAATAGAACTAGGAGGGGAGAGACGAGTAAAACCTTCGCTAGTGTGTCCTACCTAAGCTTAATTGTTATTTAATTTGTCAGTCGAAGCATAGGGTTAATATGTGATATGTTAATTTATTTAATTAATCCTTGTTTTATGGCAGTATTTGAGAATGGCAGCTGAGAATGTTAACAATGAAGTGAATGAGACCGTGGAGACACCTTTAATCACCAACGAGGAGAACATGCAACAGGAAGGCTATATTCCTGCTGTAAACAACCCTACCGAAGAAATGGCAAACGATGAGATGTTTAGAAGATTTTTGCAGTTCATGCAAAACCAGGTGAGGGAGACTCGTGTTCATAATACCGGTGGAGATAATAACAACTCGCGGCATTGTCACTGCCAAGCAGTTTAAAGAATTGGGACCACCAGAATTTCAGGGAAAGCCAGATCCAATCAAGGCAAACAATTGGATTAAACAAATTACCAAGATATTTGATGTCTTGGGATGCACGGAGGAACAGAAGGTTCCATTTGCCACCTTTATGTTCCGTGGAGAAGCAGATTACTGGTGAGAATCTGTGAAGCATACCCAGCCTGCCGCACTCAAGATGACTTGGGGGGCATTCCAGAAACTGTTCAATGACAAGTACTTTCCAGAAAGTATTCGTCACATGAAAGAGGTAGAGTTTATCAGACTGGAACAAAACAACATGACGGTGTCCCAGTACGAGGCTAAGTTCACGGAGTTGTCCAGGTTTGTACCTCATTTGGTGGAGAATGAGAAACGTATGACGCGGATGTTTCTGAGAGGTTTGAAACCAGAGATTCGTCAATACCTCATTTCTCATAAATTTTCTCTATAATCGGATGTAGTGAACAGGGCCCAGTTATTAGAACGAGATAATGATTATGTTCAACCAAGGGACAACAACCAAGGTCGTACCGGTGGCAGCAGTCATCGGAACAATGACAACCAGAATGGAGGAAAGTATCATGACAGAAGCGGTAACCACTCCGGTGGTAATCGTGGCCATGATAGTAGAAAAAGTGAATCGGGAGGAGATTTCAAAAAGAGAAAGTACAACAATGAGAACGTGAAGACGTCGACATCAGTACCAGCATCAACTGTTTCTAGGGGAGGAGAACGACCACCGGTCGTATGCTATAAATGCGGGAAAGAGGGACACATCAGCCCAAACTGCCCACAACAATTCAAAGCATGTTATAACTGTGGAAAAGAAGGACATATAGCTCGAGATTGTCCTATAGCGAAACCAAGTCCAACGGGGGTGGTGATTCCAAAGGCGGTTTTGGACAAGTCAAAGTCGGTGGTTCCTGGAAGAGCGTTTGTCGTGACAGCCCAAAACGTGAGGAACCCACACGAGGTGATTACGGGTAAGCTAATCATAAACTCTTGCGAAGTTTACACCTTGTTAGATACCGGTGCTACCCATTCATTTATTTCACCTGCTTGTGCTCAACGATTAAATTTGACACTTGAGAAGTTAAACTTTGACTTATCTATTGAAACTCCGTTAGGAGAAACCTTCGTTACATCTACAGTTTACAAATCTTGCTTGATTCAGATTGGTATCCTTACCTTACCTGTTGATCTTATATCTTTGAAAATACTTGCATTTGACGTAATTTTAGGAATTGACTGGTTGACCACTTATCATGCCAAAATTGATTGTTTTCGTAAGGTTGTTAGTTTTCATATTCCTAACCAACCTATTGTGCGAATTCAAACAACCAAACCACTAAAATTAATCGATGTTATTTCAAGTCATAAAGCTATTCGTTTATTGAAAAACGGATGTCAAGCTTTCTTAGCCCATGTCACTGATCTAAACCAGAATACGTCAGGTTTGAATGATATTTCTGTTGTTAATGAGTTTTCTGATGTATTTCCCAAAGAACTTCCCGGTCTACCTTCGGAACGTGAAGTTGAATTCTTTATTGACCTTGAATCCGGTACAAAACCCATTTCTAAAATCCCATATCGAATGGCTCCTATAGAACTTCAGGAGTTAAAGGTCCAACTACAGGAGTTGTTAGACATCGGTTTTATACGTCCTAGTACATCTCCTTGGGGTGCTCCTGTTTTATTCGTAAAGAAGAAAGACGGGAGTATGCGACTTTGTATTGACTATCGGGAGTTGAACCATGTCACCATCAAGAATAGGTATCCGTTACCTCGTATTGATGACCTGTTCGACCAGTTGCAAGGTGCACAATTCTTTTCAAAGATCGATCTTCGTTCTGGATATCATCAGCTGAAGATTAAAACTGAGGATATTCCGAAGACTGCTTTCCGAACTCGATACGGGCATTATGAATTCTTAGTCATGTCTTTTGGATTGACTAATGCTCCTGCTGCTTTTATGGATATGATGAACCGTGTATTCAAGGAATATTTGGATCAGTTCGTGGTTGTCTTTATTGATAACATCCTCATCTATTCCAAAAGCCGTGAAGATCATGAGCACCACTTGAAGCTGGTACTTTAAAGGCTTCGTGAAAATAAGCTATATGCCAAGCTGAAGAAATGCGAGTTCTGGCTTGAGGAGGTAGCATTCCTTGGGCACGTAGTATCAAAACGTGGAGTATCTGTGGATCCGGAGAAGATTGAAGCAATACAAAGTTGGGAGCAACCGAAGTCGGTGACTGAAGTACGTAGCTTTCTGGGCTTAGCTGGTTATTATCGGAGATTCGTGGAAGGATTTTCTCGAATCGCTACTCCATTAACTCAGCTGACTCGGAAAGATACAAAATTCGTATGGAACGAGGAATGTGAGAAGAGCTTTCAAGAGCTCAAGAGAAGACTCATTTCGGCACCTGTTCTGACGATACCATCTGGTTTGGATGGATTTGTCATTTACAGCGATGCTTCGGGCAAAGGGTTAGGATGTGTTCTCATGCAACATGGGAAAGTTATAGCCTATGCCTCGCGACAACTCAAGGAGTATGAGAGGAATTATCCTACTCATGATCTAGAGTTGGCAGCAGTCGTTTTCGCGTTGAAGATCTGGAGACACTACCTGTATGGGGAGAAAGTGGAGATCTATACGGATCATAAGAGCCTCAAGTATTTCTTCACCCAGAAGGAACTCAACATGCGGCAACGACGTTGGCTTGAGCTGTTGAAAGATTACGATCATACCATCCAATACCATCCTGGAAAAGCGAACGTGGTTGCGGAATGCGTTGAGTAGAAGATCATATGCTGGAACAAATGCGATGCTTTCGAGGCTTATTTTGTGTGATTTACAAAAGATGGAGATAGAGTTCAAGACTCTGGGGACCCATGCGATGATATCAAGTATACGCGTAGAACCAGCTTTGATTGATAAAGTTAAAACTGCTCAAGCTACAGATCCGGAACTGATGAATATAAGGAAGAAGGTGCAAGAAGGTGCTATTCCAGAAGCAAGGATTGATGAAGAAGGAATACTTCGAGTCAACTCCAGACTTTGTGTTCCTGACGATTCTGATTTGAAGTATAGAATCATGATGGAGGCACACAACACACCGTTTGCAATCCATCCTGGGAGTACCAAAATGTATCGTGATCTTCGACATACATTTTGGTGGAGCAATATGAAGAGAGAGATCGCGAAATTTATCTCGAGGTGCTTAACGTGTCAACGTGTCAAGGCGGAGCATCAAGTGCCAAAGGGTCCATTGCAACCACTTGAGATTCCAAAGTGGAAGTGGGAACACATTACCATGGATTTCGTTACTGGTCTTCCCAAGGTTTCTCAAGGCATAGATGCGATTTGGGTTATTGTTGATAGATTAACCAAGTCTGCTCATTTCTTGCCGATACGAGAGACTTATTCCCTTGAACGTCTTGCTCGTATGTACGTGAATGAGATTGTGAGATTGCATGGCATGCCAGTATCCATAGTTTCGGATCGTGACCCAAGATTCACTTCACAATTTTGGGTCAGTTTGCAGAAAGCTATGGGCACGGATTTACGATTCAGTTCGGCATATCATCCACAAATAGACGGGCAATCGGAAAGGATTATCCAAACTCTTGAAGATCTATTGAGACTCTGTGTTCTAGACTTCAAAGGGAGTTGGGATAAGTACCTACCATTGGTGGAATTCTCCTACAACAATAGTTATCAGGAAAGTATAGGTATGGCTCCATTCGAGGCGTTGTATGGACGAAAATGTCGTTCTCCAGTATGCTGGGACGAGGTGGGTGAAGCAACTTTGTTGGGACCGGAGTTAGTACGTATGACTACGGAAAAGATTCAAATGATCCGGCAACGTATACAAACTGCACAAGATCGACAAAAGAGTTATGCTGATCTTCATCGAAGGGACGTGGAGTTTAATGTCGGAGATCATGTATTATTACGTGTTGCTCCATGCAAAGGAGTTACGAGATTCGGAAAGAGAGGAAAGCTCAACCCACGATTCATTGGTCCATTTGAAATCCTTGACCGAGTAGGAAATGTGGCCTATAGACTCGCCTTACCTCCAAGCATGTCTCGTGTTCATAACGTTTTTCACATATCTGTGCTTCGTAAATATGTGAAAGATCCAAATCACATTATTGAGTTAGAACCAGATGAGATAGCCGAAGATTTAACATACGAGGAGGTACCTGTTAAGATCTTGGATAGGAAGGAACATGTCTTACGCTCAAAGGTTATACCTCAAGTTAAAGTTTTGTAGAGGAACCATGATATCGAGGAAATGACCTGGGAGTTAGAATCGGAAATAAAAACGAGGTATCCTCACCTTTTTGACATACCAGGTAGGTACGTCAATTTCGAGGACGAAATTTCATAAGGAGGGGAGGTTGTAAGACCCCAAATTTTATGAATAAGATTTAATTTTCTTTATATAGTATTTTGAAATAGTAAGGTGTTGATTTGATAAATGTGATAAGTTATGGGTGAAATGTGCAAAGTTTACAAAGTAAGCAAGTGGTTATAAAATATTTGTTGTGTCGGGGAATATTCGTTTGGTCGAGGAATATTCTTTTTGTCGGAGAATATTCGTACGACGGCGCAGTCATTGGTGGACCCCACAATGGAATGAATGTTGGATATAGAAAGCGACGGAAATAACCTTTTTATATTATAATGGCAAAACTGTTACCGTTAGTACTGTTGAAATACCCGGTTGTTAAAATACAGTAATACGCGGTGTTGCACGGTAGCACACGGTATTGCACAGTATTTCGAGTTATTGATTCTTACGTAGGAAGGAACTTACTCAATTATTGTTACAGTAATTACTGTTCAATATTTTATATTATTGATTCAATAATTGCATAATATTTTATTGATTCAATAATTGTCATTGCACATTATTTCAAATTATCAAATCAATAATTCATATTATTTGAATAATATTATTAGATAGCATTATTGGCAATGTCTAAGGAAGTTCTGTCTAGGAAAGGGGTTGATTAATTGCGCGCCAGTAAGGAAAAATCCTTATCGGAAGGCCCCCTCTTTCCTGGGAACGACCTGGTTGTCAATGTTGTAGTTCTGTAATATTATTTGTGAATAATTAATTTTTGATATATATGATAAGAAAATATTTATTCAATGTGGATTTAGACGGAGGAATTTTTAACATGTGATATTTGTTAAAAGTTGGTATTTTATTTTGTCTGATAAAATAATTCATTCAAATATATTATTATAATATTACATTATAGTAGTATGATGTGATTATATAATAGTATGATTTTTATAATTTGAATGGTATCATTATTATAGTAAATTCATGGTATAAAAGCTAAACGAGGTGGAAGAGTGCAAATTGAATTTGAACTCTTATGATGCAAACAATGATGTCATCGGAGCGATGATGCAAGCAATGATGTCATCGGAGCGATGAGGTAAGCAAGGATGTCATCGGAGCGATGATGCAAACGATGATGTCATAAATTATGGCGAAAAAACTATTTTACCCTTACTCTGCCGAGCCTATAAATAGAAGCTCATTTCTTTATTATTTATTACCAATTCATTAAATTTATAGAGAGAGAAAGTATAGAGAGAGTAAGAGAGAAAGAAGAGGAGTATTCTGATATTACGCTAGTGCAGTCTCCAAATTTTAAGGTAAGGGGTATTATTTCTTTCGTATTCATGAAGAGAGTTATTTTTTTTAAATACTCGTAAGGGTTGTTATTCCATTCCTTATTATTCTGTTGGGATAATCTGTTTGAGCGGACTACCGCCAGACGGGTGAATCTTCGTATTCAATTGTTATTAAATTGTGGAAATAATCTGCCTGAGCGGACTACCGCCAGACGGGTGAAAATCCAATTAAAATTTCGTATATTATTTCATTTCAGATTCTTAACTCTAAACTTACTACGGTAAGTATTGCTTCTATAAATCCTGAAATGATCAGATATTACTTGAGTTTTGCGCTTCATCTAATATTATTTCACTGGAATATTGGTCTGAACTTTCTTGTGAATTTTTTTATCTTTTCATGTTGAGTTACTATTCACGAGTTACTATTCATGAGTTACTATTCACGAGTTACTATTCACGGGGTACTATTCACGGTAAAAAAAAATACTTTTTTTTTCTTCTTCTTCCAAATCATTTTTGATTGTATCCAAGTTTTGAACTTCATTCTTGAATTTTGCTCCACAATTGATTATTACGGAGTATTATTGAACTTGGATAAACTAAATTACGAATCCCGAATCCTTGTCCTTTATCTCACTGGATTCATTCTTTATATTGTATTTCATCATCCTCTGTCCTAAATGGTGATATAACTGAATATCTTTGGCCTGTAGTGCAAAGATGAATGATTACCTGATGAATATCTTTAGCCCGTGTGCAAAGATGGACAGGTGTTGAGGTGAATATGACCAACTGATGATACAAATGAATATCTTTGGCCCATAGTGCAAAGATGGATATTTGATTCGAGATGTATATTGATTGATGTTACAGGGATAAAATATTGATGATGGACTTTTAAATCAAAGAAGATAGTAGACATCATTCTCTACTTAACTCTTCTAATGAATTATTATTTCCGCTGCGAATATTGATCTAAAACTTGTTGTCCATAATATTTTATCTGATTTATTGAAGGCTAACGATAATTTACTTTTCATTATCTTAGTCATAATATTCTTTACTGGGCTAGTTGAGCTCACCCTTTTCTTCCATTGTTCTCTTCAAGAAATGAGAATGTCGCGGGTACTAGTCGGGGAATGGAGTGATGGTCCGAGTTAGAGCAGTAGTAGTCCTCGCTATTTTTGCGAAATAGTAGGGATAATAATTGTAATAAATAAAGAATGAATTTGAATATTAATATTTCGTATTATATACGATTTGTATTGACACTCACAGTTGTGTGGTCGTATTTTACACGACCGTGTGATATAAAGTTTGTATTTGAATTTTATTGAGTGTATTTGGCGACTCAAAATGGGTGAAGTATTGAACCTATTTTGGGGGCGTCACAGATACAACTTACAAGAATTGAACATCTGAAAATCAAAGTGGTACTTTATTTGTTACATAAAGGCCTAGGGATGCCTAATGGGCTAGCTAAATGCAATGGTCAATTTTGTTTGTGTACTATTCCTACTCCCAACTTGAATGTGGAGAATATGCATTGCGCTTAGATGTATCAGTTGTATCAATATTCAATAGTATTGCTGTTTATTTTATCTTTGAGGAGTAGGCAAGATACCTTTCCCATCATAATGGTCACTCCTTGTAGCACCTGAGAGAACCAAAACACAACGACAAGAGTCAAGAACATAGGAGAATTATCACAAAAAGAATGGGAAGTGTTAGAAAAGCATGTCAAAGAAGTATTAGAATCTCTCTCAAGAATGGGAGTTACGAACCAGAGAATCCCCATTGTCATCTAAAAGAGCAGATTGCTTTGACTGAGTAGGCAAGACAAAAGAACACCTCTCAATACGGCTAAAATTTGCCCCAGCTCTTAAATGTACAGTACACAAATTGTTGTTAATGTGACATTGGATTTTTGCCTTTATATGTTTGGTTCATGATCATGATAATGATATTGCTTTATGGTACAGAGAATAGATAATGGTCAAATGTGATACTTTGCATCAAACCGTATAAGCATTTTGACTTTAATGGTCAAATGACTTTAACACTTTTGGATTCTACGAGATTAGAGTATAATCTGAAGTGTGATATTTGCTTGGTAGGATTAATGTTTTATTTTAATAAGAAAAACTATGAAAAATTGCAAACTTTCTCATTATATTTCCAGAAGATAACCATGAAACTTTGTGATTCTTCTGTATTTATTTGTATTAACCTTTTCACTTGATACATTTTTTCACTCATAGTTGGAATGGATCAGGATATCGTTTTTAAACCATATGCCTTGAGCTGCGGACATCTTTTTTGCAAATCATGTGCTTACACTGCAGCCAAAGTGTCCAATTTGCAGAGAGGTTAGTATTTGGTTGATTTATTGTTTTTTCATGGTATATCTGTTATATTATTTTATATTACTATGAGAGTTGCATTGAAAATGTGAGACCTTTTATTTTCATTCAAACTTTCAAAACATGGACGAAGTAAATAGTGCCTCATTTTACGATATGAGGTGGATTGTCCATGGTGGAATTTTTGTATCGACAAACATATTTTTGAGGTTTAAGCTCACAAGATAGATGAGTTAATAGCTCAACTTTCATTTATTAATGCTGTCAACTGTTTTGTTTCCCAACATATACCATTGGTTCACCATAAACTAACACCTCTTCCACACACAATCTTAGATCAAGATACTATGGACACCAATTTCTCATATACATTTATTCATGTAATGTTTTCTATTTAGTGAGAATATTCAGTACCTATATGTAGACCTTGATTTGAGTTGAAATATGTGCAGGTTGTTCCAGAAACCTTGGAACCGAGCCTACAGTTAGCAGCTGCTGTTCTTGCACAAGTAAGAGTAGTGTCATGTTGAAATTGTTAGTGTAGAATTACATTTATGTGATGAGTGGTCTTTAAGTCCTTAATGGAATTGGTTAGTGGTGGTATGCAGTCATATGGTAACAAATTACATAGCAAATCAAAATTAGCATAAATGTTTACTATTGATATTTACTCAGATTGATTAGAGGTTTATAATTTGGCTACTGTTTATGAAGCTTCAATTTAGTCATGTTGATTCCTTATTGAGTTGCAATCAAAATTAGCATAAATGTTTCTGTGAAGATGGTATCCCTCTGCTGGTGTTGGCAACAAAATTGACAAGGCAGGAGCACTGTCTAAGCAGGCCTTGACTGATTAGATGCAAGTGGGTACAGAGTTTCATTCCCCTAATTGATGTATTCATAGCTTTTCTTTGGCCATCTTTCTTTTTCCCCTTTTTTTCACCCCTTCTCATTTTTGATTATGTTGTCTGGTTTAATAAAAGATTTTATCTTTTTTCTCGAGGAGTTTCTTGATGTCCAAACCCATGTCAAATTTGGGTTTTAATTAGACTAATTTTAGTGTGTTGATTTTTTTGATGTTATAACTCATTATATGGTTGGAACTTGAAAATTGGGATTTAAATTTGTGTTTAGTTTCATTCCCATTATTATGCAGTTATTAGTCTAACTTGGGTAAAAGCAATTTTTTTAATCTTAACAAGCATTTTGATGGGTAGGACTTGGGAGATCTCGAAATCTCAGATGGAAAATTGATGAAAATATGATTATATTTTTTTGGATTACCTACCTATGGAGGATTTCTAGTATAGGTTTCTGAAACACTTGGCACAAGTTGGTTTCTGTTTTAAAATACTGAGATAATTGAGGAAATATTGAAAGCTAATGGAAATGCAATTGTGAGAATGGATCATTGGTTCTATGTATCAGTGATGTTTTTTTGGATTTTGGTTGCCTTGGGTCGGTCGCCAGCAAGTCACAAAGCCTTTATTTTAGATGATACCAACTGCTTCTGTTGGACATGTAGGATATTTTCCTTTTTTAACTTTTTGTAAGTTAAATAATATATACATCATGTTTTTTTGTAGTTGGGAAAATGGATTCTCCTTACTTCTCGTTTTTGTGAACTTTTTGTATGTATAATATTTCTTGATATTGGGAATTGCATGCAATTCTGTGGCTTTGTTGATTTTACAATTTAGTTCTTTAGTTAATAATAGTGTGATATGTTTCTCAGTTGCATTTTATAATTTTCTTTGTGTTGACTTACCTTCAATTTTCCTCTTTGGATGACATTGTCATGGTCAGATTTCCTTCGTATATTTCCATCAGAACAATCCATGTCATATTTAGAGATTTTTTCTTCCTAGGAAATTAGTTGGAGAGATGGTGAGAATGGTCAATTGGATAGCTGTTGCAAAGTGTTTAGAACTGTGCAAGCATACAACTCGGCAACAAGAAACTCAAGAAATCCCAGTGCTCCTCATGGGAGTCTGCTAATAGGAGGGCTTACTCAGGGACTGCCAGTAAGCATCACGGAGGTACTACGGTTATTAAGAAAGAACTGGTTAAGTTGTCACCAATCAATGTATAGACTATTTCAATATCATTTTTTACTCAATTCAATTCCCTATTCCATGTTCCAAAAATTGTCAATCTTTGCAGGGAAACAAGCGAGGTAATATGATTCAGTTATACCCAAAGCCAGAGTCTGTTCTCTGCATCTTTTGCTTGGGAAAAGTAAGTTGCCGAACAGTTCGCTCGAGAACAAAATTAATGAACATTTTGATAGAAAGAGGGAAACATGAAAGAACTAAAAGAAATACAAATGAAAAGTTGAACAGGTTGTACGCCATGTGCAACAAATGTGAATTGCGTAGTGAGCAAATTTTTTATTATCAATTTATTAGTTTAGAAGTTCTTCATAGATGTTGGGTTAATTAATTGTTCGATGAACTTATGACATGTAGCTACCTATTTAAGTAGTTGGTTATGAATTAATTTTTAATTAAATGGATCAAGTTTCTGCATTTTAATAATTTTGTATGATTTTACGTTTTAAATTTATTGAAATTTATGGCATTTACAAATTTTAAATATAAAATTGGCAATTAAATATATTTTAATATAAGAATTTTGTGATGACTTTATTATCACCAAAAAGTATAAATATGTTATAAAAATAAAAACAATTGTGATACTTTATTCATCACAAAAGACTTATGTATGACTGCTTTAGCCATCACAAATGCCTTAACATTTAGTGATTGTTTTGGCCATCATAAATACTTTATCAATTCTTTGATGGTTGTGACCATTACAAAATGACGTAATTGCTTCGACCATCACAAATAATTGTTTTGGCCATCATAAATACTTTACCAATTCTTTGATGGTTGTGACCATCACAAAATGACGTAATTGCTTCGACCATCACAAATAATTGGTGATTGTTTTGGCCATCATAAAAATCTTACCAATTCTGTGATGGTCGTGGCCATCACAAAAGGATGTGATTGCTTCGGCCATCACATATAACTACTATACTAATGTGACAGGTTTAGTCATCACAAAAGGATTGGATGTTTCGGTGATTGCCAAAATCATCACGTAAAACCTTTCATGATGGGCGTATACAAGACGGCCATCGTGATACTTAAAGCCATCATGTAAACCTTTCGTGATGGTTTTTGTGATGGATTTTGACCATCACAAATGACCATTTTTTTAGTAGTGTATGTAAGGCTGATCACCTTCATTACCATCTGGTTCAGTTGATTTATTCATGTTCATTGTTCGTTCAGCTATGAAAATTTGTTCATGCTATTTCATAATGATTACATTATTGAAAGTCAGCCAGCTTATTGTTCATTCTGTTCAATCATGATATATTTTTTTTTGTACTTAAATTTGCTGGGCAAACTTGTTGCTCACCCTTGCTATATCATGATAAACATTGCAGATTTAAACGAATACTTCAGATACAGGCGAAGGCGTATGACATTGTATGTTGTATATGATATTGAATACATGTATTAAGTTAAGGTTACAGACCTTGGGATTATGTTGTAAAAGTTATTGTATAAACAATTTATGTTTATATCTTTCGCAATAGTTATAGAAATGTTGTATCGTAACGTACCAGGTCCGAGGTTCTGGGGACCTGGATTTGGGGGCATCACAAGATCATATTAAAGGAATACACATATCTGAAAATCAAATACCTCATGGTATTTATAAGGCTAGTACCTCTAACAGAAGACCTAACAGTCCAACCGCTAGTGATATGCATTTTGAATGTTAATGGATTTTTCCCCTAAAAGTAAAATTCGTTATTTATTGAATCAGGACTTTATGCAGGACAAATATCAAAATTTCAGAACTTGGTATTTTAAAAATCATAACAAAGAAAAATTAGCAGAATTAAAATCTAATTATTATTCTCATTTGAGTAATAATCAATGTTTAATATCATTTACTCAATGGTATTCGGATTTTGCTATAAAACCAGAATTGTATACTAAAAACCAATTAAATGTTTTAACCGGTATTCAAAAGGATTGGATAATTACCAATGGTAATATTATTCAATCGATTCATCCTCCCCCTCAATCTTTAGAATTGAGCCCAGGGAATGAAAACTTAAAACCTTTAATTATTAATCCGTATGTTGATATTTCTGATAAATCCCATCAACAGGAAATTATAAAGTATAAGGATATTATACCTATAACTAAACATAATAATTACACTAATTTTTTTCTTTAAACTTTAGGAAAACAGTTAATTAGAATTGAAGAACGTGTCGATCACTTACATGATAAATGTCAAGTGATCCCTAAACAAATTAACCTCCAACCTGTTAATATTAAACCTCCTCTTGAAGTTACTAATTTCAAGATAAAATCATCCAATGTTGGCCTTCCAATGTTCACTGTTGGCATCAGGTCTTTGCATGACCTTCATTAAGAAGACATCATTATACCATCTAAATGGGTTAAAGATGGGCATCTAAGATTTTGTAAAAGCTCTCTACTTCTATCAGTATTCATAAGACCTGGTCCTATAAAGTGAATGAAGGATAGATTGAACTAGCGTATAGCAAGCATCTTCCCTTTTCGTTTCTGTTTTGGTAACGAGATCAATGTCAGTCTGAAAGGAATTTAAAATCTCAATTCTTTGAGTATCAGTGATAACATTATCCCACCATCCTTTAAGAATACCAATAACACATTAACAAGGAAACGGCAGATTTGATGATCAGTATTTTCATTCTGTTTACAAACTGTGGCATACATCATCATATGATGTATAGTTTTCAAAATTTTGATAAGCTGTTTTCGCATCTATATTCCATTCATAGATGGTTTTCCATGATAGGATTTCTGAGTGTGAAGAAAATCTTCTTCATATAGAATATCCTAGGGAGTAGGCCTAGGGTAATAATTCTACTAGGTCCTGATAAAGCCATTGTTTGAATAGGCTATTGACTGTAAGTAGTTTGATTAATAGAATACATATCTTGAAAATTATTTGTATTTCAAAAAATGTGATGAATCTAACTCATCGTCCTTATCATTGTTAGATCTTCGTACTATTGTGATGAAGACGGTTATCAGATAACATATTTATTTGAGAATGTGATCATGTTGATATTGTTAAATCTTTCATTTTGTTTAAAAGATTATTAACAAACTCACATCAGGCTTGGATGATTTCATCTTGAAATTAGTAACTTCAAGAGGAGGTTTGATATTAACAGGCTTGGAGGTTAATTGTTAGGGGATCACTTGACATTATCATGTAAGTGATCGACAGTTCTTCAATTCTAATTAAACTGTTTTCCTAAAGTTTGAAGAAAAAAAATTAGTGTAATTATTATGTTTTTAGTTATAGGGATAATATCTCTTATACTTTATAATTTCCTGTTGATGGGATTTATCAGAAATATTGACATATGGATAATAATTAAAGGTTTTAAGTTTTCATTCCCTAGGCTCAATCTAAAGATTGAGGGGGAGGATGAATCGATTGAATAATATACCCATTGGTATTATCCAATCCTTTTGAATACGGTTAAAACATTTAATTGGTTTTTAGTATACAATTCTGATTTTATAGCAAAATCCGAATACCATTGAGTAAATGATATTAAACATGATTATTACTCAAATGAGAATAATAATTAGATTTTAATTCTGCTAATTTTCTTTGTTATAATTTTTAAAATAACAAGTTCTGAAATCTTGATATTTGTCCTGCATAAAGTCCTGATTCAATAAATAACGAATTTTACTTTTAGGGGAAAAATTCATTAACATTCAAAATATATCACTAGCAGTTGGATTAGGTCTTTCTGTTAGAGGTACTAGCCTCATAAATACCATGAGGTATTTGGTTTTCAGATATGTGTATTCCTTTAATATGATCATCTGAATTTTCAATCTTAACAGATTCATTACTAGATAATCTAGTAGAACCCTGATAGACTGATTCTATAGGTTTTGACACAGAATGTCTAGTAGATTATAGAAAATCAATATATAAGGAATATTTCTGGTAGATTTACTACGGAGTAAAGGTTTCTGAAAATTAAGATAGACATTTCCATCACGAGTTTGAAAACATCCACTATAGATTGTCTAATCAAAGGTCTGGTAGGAACAACATTAGTGATTTGCCATTGTTTCAGAAAAGTTATTTCTTCCCAAGGAATCATCCTGGAATAGCAACTTGACTACTAAAGATGTTATAATTAATTAGGACAGTATGACCTTGTTGACTATGCTTTCTTGTATCGGGTTTAAAGTAGTTAAACCTTTAAGATTATT